>DWIC01000208.1:0-13783 GCA_018248135.1 Battus belus
TAGTTGTATTAATGAATAAACATGGTATTGATATTTATGCTAGCTGCTGGGCTACTGTTTCTTACTCAATTTTGTTGTTTCGTTAATCCACAGTTAACTAATTAAATTAATTTGAAAAAATTGATCACGAGATAAAAAAAATGTCACTGTAGTATCTCGGTTGTTGCAATGACTAGTTTATTTCTGTTCATTCGTATTCTGACATATATGCATGTTCCCTTTACAATTTTTGTATTCATGTATATGTGTATATATATCTATGTATATATATAATATTGTAAAGTGATGAAGCAAAAGAATCACTTTGAAATACGATGTATATATTTAATTTTCGTTTCGACTGTGACAGGTCAATAAATTTTGACAGTTTGTAGGTATTCAATGTTTGTATGCATACATAATTAAGTTCCACATTATACTTAGACCTTCCTTTTTTTAATATGAATATATAAATTTAAAGTATGTCAGTAAATATCGCTCATTACAGCATTCAAGATTTTGTTAATTTATCGAAATGTGTAAAACTTCGTCGACATTAAAGCGGTTCCTAATATGTATACATCCAACATTGTTGATGTATAAAATATAGCATTGAAGTTTCAGAGTTACGGTCCTAATTTTCTGTACTCAAAGATCCAAATGCCTATTTCGTGCATGGCGATGACACCATTCTCAACGTGAGCGGCAAAACTAAAAATACTTTCATGAATGAATGGATCCCGTCAGTTCTGTACAATTCTAAAGCGTGCGTCGGTGGAATATTTCACATCCGGCGTACGCCGTGCTCGTGGAAACCTTATCCAGATTCAATTCAAAATAAATTTTATCTATTTGAAAGCTGTTATTGTTGAACTGCTTGAAATCGAGATGAAAAGTTGCGCAAAATAAAACTTCAATATAATCGGTATTGAACGGCTACTTTCATACCACTTTATAAATGTGTCACAACGCATTCATATCGTATTCTGGAATGGCGCTTTTTGATTTATTTCGTTCAGACATGCCTATAACCTTGTTAAAGAATTAAAATATATTGCAATATCGTAAGGAATATCAGTTTTATCATCTTACTTTAATCCAAACAAAACGACCAAACATGTGCATGTAACCTATCAACTAACTGTCTCTAATAACAATACAATCATATTATTAATGTTCTTGCTATTTGATTTGAATGATAATCTAACGACATTTTTTATAAGCAAGTTTTTTGTAAGTTTCTTGTAACTTGAATCAAAATAAGTAACAACTAACGATATTTATATCTATATTAGTGTTTACATATATCAGAGTTACAGAAACCCTTTTTGAAATAGAATAATTATATATAATCTTTTAAAATATAACACGATTTCTGTTGTAATATGTGTTCAAGAATCAATTTAATTACTGGAAAATTTCGTATATGTAACTTACGTATACTTCATTTTTATGTAAGTTTTAAGTAATTTGTACGTAAGTTATTATTAGTTTTTTTGTATTCATTAACTACAGAATGTTCTTTTGTTTCAAATATTCGCAATAAAAATTTATGTAACATTCTTGCCTTGAAGAGTTTTAGGCGTTACTAGATCTTCTCTTTTTATGCAAAGAGTTGGAATTTTCCTTATCTGTTGAGTGAAAACTTAACCGTCCAAACGGCGCTTCATATTTTAAATGTTACTTGAGAAAATATCTCTTATAATTTATTTAGGCAACGAGGACTGGTCGCGGACTTCGGATAAATTACACTAATTTATTTAAGCTATATTATTTCTTACAGACACTTTCTAGACGGCTCTTGCAAAATGACTCCAAACATTCCTTATTTATTAATGCTTGTTTATTAAATAATAATTTAGAGTTGTACTAAGAATAGAAATAGGAAACAATCTATTTCAGTAATTTCTCTTTAAGTAAATTTCATAATTATCTCATATTTATTATAAAAGTCCTTATTAAAAACTAAACGTAAAAATTAAGTATTTGGTCGCTTTTAAAGCTGATTTAAAAATTTTTTTTGGACCTATGCTGTCTTTTCAAAAAATATTTCACTTGATTACAAAAAATGTTTTCTTCCGCACTCTTCTTGACTTGGGTAATAAAATGATTATAATTTTATTTTACGTTTTAAAATATTTTTTTAATGATTTCTTGGCACACTGAACAAGTCAGGGACCTTTATAGTTATAATAAACTTTGTAATATGTATGGGGTAATAAATGCGTTGTTAGTTTATTCGTCTTGTAATTTTTCTATTGTTTTCTCTCGATTTTTCGAGCACCTATTCAATGTTATAAGTAACATTAAATTTGCAAAACTACTCGAATTTGTTTATTTATTTTTGAATTACATCATATTACTATAGACGTCATAAATAAAACTATGAAAACGTTACGAAATATAACTCATTAACCAATTTGGAGATAAGGCACCTAGATAAAGCAACGGTGAGTTTATTTATTACTTGCTTAAAGCTTCCCACATATCCTAGTAAAGAGTAACTAAGGCTGGCTCAACTGGCGATATCGACGATGCTTATAAACATCTGGGTTGCATGGATGACTTACAGTTGACCTAATTACGGATGAAGTCAAAGCTTAGTCTTTGCCGGTTTAACAGTCTCGAATTTAGAGCTGGTAGAGATGGTATTAAATTTATCGTTTCGTGAAATGTGAAATTTTTTCACATGAAAATGTTGAAGGAATTATTTCTAATTTTAGGAACCGTCTCCCTAAACGCCCACCTATTCTCCGAACACATAATTAATTTTGTTCAAAATTTGAAATTACATTTATAAAATTATTTCTTATAGACAAATTACGACAGACTTTTTAAGAGAAATCGTGCATTTAATTTTTGTTGAAGACTATTTACGCACAAATCAATTTGCACTCTCAACTAAAAAAATATTTTCATTGTGTATAATATTCGATTTCGATTTCGATTCGATTCGAAGATTGAATCGAGATCGAGGAGATTCACAATCAAACGAAAGTAACCGACGTAGTTCTGCGGAGTGGCAAGTAGAAGTGCCAGTGGGCAGGCCTCCAGGATATATCCGCGAGATCCTTAAGGTTTTGGAGTATATACCAAGGATCGGTATACGGTATACATATCAAAAGTTGCTCAATATCACGAAAATGGAATATTGCGTAGCATCGTATTTTCACTCCCTCAGGATATCATAATGATCAAAACAAAATAAAGATTTACCATTAATCGTTATTATTTCAGTCACTTTACTAGATTGTAGCACGTTCAAATTTTGTATTTTTATAAAAAAATATGTAGTCTGTAAATTTCTTTTATCAAATCTTCTTATGTCTAAGAAATTTATCATCCGAACGGTTGGTCGACTCAACTTCATGTCAATAAGAAATGCAATTCATCCGATGTTGAATAAAGAATTATTTGAAATAGTCATTCTCGCGCTGATACGTTTGAATTGGGGTATAATTGCAGAAATATCAATTTGGATTTGATTTGGTAGAGGTCTCTTCGTAGTGCACATTGAGTAAAATGTGTAACACTATCAATTATGAATTCCCTGTTAACAATAATCCGACCCTGATAGAGATCGCTAACAAGTTTGGCTCGAAGTTGGCGCTGCCAACACTTTTCGGACCTGAACGTATTCCCCGGCCAATGTTCTTGGCAGTAGATTTTTCGCTAGTACTGCAGTAGATAAAAAAGTAAATTTCGACATTATCCTAGGTAGTTGAAGTTTGACCTATATTTAAAACCTAGATTCGTCTGATTTAGCATCCGTATTCTTGCCAGAAACGAAGTACTATATCATTTTTTATTTTAGATTTAAAGCAAAGATTTTCTAAAACTATCACTTAAATGACAGTAAACAGTTTGCTATATTCTCCCTAGTAGATCTGATTACTCCTATTACAGGGTACATAATTATGGCCTTGCGTCCCCTGCATTGTTAAATATGGCATCCAAAATGTTACGCTCATCCTCCTTACGTCCGATTAGTTTAATATCAGCTGCTAGGCTTATGTAAAAACTGAAAGAATTGCATACCAATAGGCGTGTACAAATATCTGTAACCACTATTACATATTCTGCCTAATCCTGCCGGGAAGTTTTATATGGCAATAATTGAATAGCAGCACTAGAGGGCTTTGTTAAAATAATAAATAACTACTTATGGAAATTAGGAGACAATAACAACAGTAACAATTATTGAAAAGTGCCACGTAGACCGGAATACTATATGTACTTGGATTCTAATCAAAGAACGCATAACCGTAACAGGAACTTAAATTGACAGAGTATCCAAGTAGCAGATCTCTCCCTAATTGTCAAGTTGTTACGGTACAGAAACGTGGACATCATGGAATCAGCAATGTACTAATGTCTTCACTATCGAAGCTTAAAATCAAACAACGCCATTGGCTTATCGTTCACTCTCAAATATTTTTAGTCACGCTATGCGAAAGTCTTTGTTGTTTAGGGTAAAAGTGAACTGCTCAAGATTCACAGGCCATCTACCTTTGAGGTGGACGATTTTACGGACCTATCACGGAATCAATCCTGAACGTTGTTTTCAATTATGTATTCGTTGCACTCTAAGCTCAACGTTAGACATTTAATATAGTAGAATACCTAATGGATTCCAAGGATTTCTTAATTCAACTGGTGGCAAGATTGTAGATAATACGAAAACGGAGTGCGGTTTGATAGATGTCACATTTTGGATTTTTTACCAAAGGGTCTGTCGATTTGTAAAATCAGCCAAAGTGTTAGCTGGAGAATCTTATACGCGGTCCATAATCTTTATTGTAATTGACCATATTATTCAAACGAGTTGAAACTTATTATACATCTTTATGCTATATTTGTAAAACTAATCAAGCTTTGCTTGGTAAAGAGATAACGGGTCCTCGTAACTAATAAACAGTGAATAAGCATAGTAATTAATAAATTTATTCAATTATTATCCCCACTCTTTGCGTTTTTTTATAAATTTTAATATATTGTTTGATACTTCATCAAAACTCTACTAATTAAACTTTAAGGTAATAAATCAATCAATTCGCTTGTCTATTGCCGTCGGACAAGGAAAATAAAATTAAGGCATTTCATTATAATTTTGACTAAAAATTCCTGAAACAGTAAATTTAAATACATTTATAATTGCCATTTTTTCCTTATACACAACACCATTCCGTGGTTTCATAGACGTGGTTTCGTAAGTAACGAAATAACTACATAAGCAAGTAGTTATTATATACCACAATCGCCACGCTTGGCAGGTAGATCGACGATTCAAGTGCAGTGTTAAGATACGTAAAGAATGCTGCTCCCCATCATCTTGAAATTCGTTCTTTGCAGTGGCAATCCTATATAATTAATGTAGTAAGTGTGATTTCATTCCAGTAATCGAACCTCATTTCACCACTGCTCAACTAGACTGCACTATCTAACCGACCCAGTTTAAATGTTCTAAATCTTTTAGAGCAACAAATTTTATTTATTTGGGTTCCATACGCGGTGATTCCATTCTAAACATACTTATGTATAAGAGAACTCGACTTACAGAATAACGTGCAAGAACTATTATAACAAAAAGCAATATTTTAGGTAAAAATAAATAAAAATTACGGTGTACTTTATAAATAGATTTTTGGTTTAAGTTTTTAATCGTTGCAACAGTTTTTTTTAATATTATATTTACTATAATGGGACGAGTCTTTTTCAATTTTTGTCATGTGTTGATTATGTCTTACCTAATTTGTCATTTAGCTAAACAATCCTTTACTTTACATCAGTGCCTTTCTTACATTTAAACAATTGCTAGTACTGTGCGTAGAGACACGTGAGTTCTTGTAGGAGTCTCTATATAAATAAACGAAATTTGATTATTATATTATTTACAGGGATTCTTATAGTTGATGGTACAGACTTTTGCAATGTTTTGATTTAAGTTCGAAATATTTCCTCTATTAACAACATAATGTATAATAGATCCGCACTTAATATTAGTTGGATTATCGCTGTTAAAACATACATCTATTTGTAAACATAGTATACCCTTCGTTAAATCAATATGCTTATAAAACCAACAAAGCCCATTTTCTACACGCTTAGGCAAAAGTAAATCTATTCTTCCCAGATTGAAGTAACAAAAACTTTATACAACCTATTGTGGTAAAACTAGCACGTGTATAACTGGAAACAATGGCGCTTCTACTTGAATTTTTAGATTTTATTTTAATTTTTTTTGCATGTAATAAATTTGTATTTGACTATGCAGATAAAACATTAAAGATGATGAAAGATCATCAAGATCATCAAAGCTCATGTATACATATCTGTTGCAGGTAATTTTCGTGTACGAAAATTAGGTACGACATGTAAGTAATCTGATATTTTATTGTTTATTTCCAGTTTTAATTATCAGGTTTAGGTCAGCGGTAGAAGACTGGGACTTGCGATCGTAGCGGGTTCGTTTCAATGGATACAGTTTTATTCATGATTCACACTTTGTGCATTAATTACATAGGATTGCCACTGTTTACAACAAGTTTCCAGAGATTGGGCAGCATCGTCCTCTGTGTACCATATTGTCACACTGCTATCGTCAACCCGCTCGCTAATAGCAGCGATTATTGGGTGACACTTATGGCCTGCAGCGGGCGTCTAAGGGTCGTGACAACGACGACAACTCTATACAGGAGTCCTATAAATGAGCGTGAAGTTGAAATCTGGCAAAAATATAAATTTTAATAAAAAATTTACTTGTCTGATTTTTATACCTTTTTATGTTTCAGCATACTATGAATTATAAGCAAAAACAATATGTTTTAAAACTTTCTAGTTCTCAAAATTATGACATCTTTTAATGATTTTCTGAAAATGTTTGGTTTTTTAACCAGTTCTTATAGGACCGTGAATGTGTTTTGGTAAAAAATACAAATTTTTATTTTTATACAAACGCATATGGAAATGGGGTGTTGCAGCCGTGTCTTTCTATTTTAGATCCGAAAACGTTTTCCGTTTTCCTCTTACCTTCGCAAAGGCGAGTGAGAGCAAACGTGTGTTTTAAACAGAACAATTTTGTGCACATGTGACTCCTTTAATTTTACGAAAGGAATTTAAAATGAATACTCCAAAATGCAATATTTAAAAATATAACAGCAGCTTGACTTTATATATAAGTTCCAGCTTTAGCTTAGTCCATACAACAATGTTAGATACGAACGCCACCTCAGATAATATTTTTTTCGTAAGTATATAAAAAATGATTTAAAGTAACATTAACAGTAAAACCATATTCACAATCTACCAGGAAAATTCCTTATGCCAATCTGTTATCTCAGATCGTAACTTTTAACCTGGTCATAGTGTCGATGCTGAGGTTAAATGATCCAACTTCGTTGTTCGGCGCCCGTGAATTCACGTACCAACTGGTCATCGATAAGGTAGTAGCTATCTTGTATATTGCGTCCAACACTTAACCGCATGGCTGCTATGTCAGGATAGTGGGGTGTGTTTATAAGTGCAGTTGCATCGCGGTGTTGTGTTTTAAGCTGTTTATCAGTTGGTTGTTTCATGTGTGAGTGGCGCATGTGTAAGTCGCGCGCGTGTGACACTGACATGCCCGGAGATTGTTGGTGTGTGCGTTCGCGCGCATGTGTAGGTGTATGCGCATGTGTTGGTGCGAGGAGCGGCGGAGAGCGGCCGGTCGCCAGTCGAGTTCCGATCGTCGCGAGGCTGCCGCGTTGTCGCCGCGTCGAGCCAAACTCGCGATCCCAACTTTGAACACTGGAAACTTTTCAATGCAATTTTCGCTTTAATCAGACGCCAGCACTCCCCGTACGCTCCGCATCGAGTCGCGACGTATACCGGCGTCCGCGAGCGACGCTACATGCACCGTT
Source organism: Battus belus (assembly GCA_018248135.1). Classification (NCBI taxonomy): domain Eukaryota; kingdom Metazoa; phylum Arthropoda; class Insecta; order Lepidoptera; family Papilionidae; genus Battus; species Battus belus. The sequence continues at coordinate 7,878 of DWIC01000208.1, forward strand.
GCGCGTGTCCAACACGCAGTCGGTCTATTTTTGAATATACACTAAACGCTCCGTCGCGAAGTTTTCGAAACGCAACCCGCCAGTGCCGGGTTAACGGCCCCAGTGTGCATCGCCTGCTGCACATCACTTGTGTTTTTGTTGACGGATAACATTTGTGTTGTTAACCTCATCGCTTCAAACCCAAGGACCTTATCTGTAAGTATGACACCGACTAACTTACGATGTCCTGTTCGGAAATTTGTAAAACAAATCGTTGGTTACCAACTTGTTGATTTTCCAACGTCTCGTGTGTTTAACGCATCTAAATTGTAAGTAAATAAGTGGGAATGTGTAAACGAAATTGGACGATAAAACGATGACCGGGTGCACGCGTTGGCCGATCACAAACATAAGAGTACATCTACATGTGTACAGACCGTATGTACGCAGTTCGTTCTTTTGTATATATGAACGACCGTTTTATTAGGTGTACCTATCTTTAATATGGCTTAAGTTTTACTGTTCACTGCGGAGGAATCTGTAGGTTTCTTTATTTCGTACTACGTTACGAATAGACCAGTTTAAACATTTTAAAAGTATACGAATATCTCTTTCTACGAAATATTTTTTTAGCAAAATAAAATTGTTTTGTGACTTATATGTGGTTGGTCCAACCACATACATTCATTTCATTTACGATGGTTTCGCGAATAACTCAAAAAAAGTTGTAACTAACTGTTTAATTAATAATATTTTTAATTAATAATTATTCTTAATTACTGCTGATCGAGATTTTTTTGATGACATATGTGGAATATAAGTAAATTTGAAATGTTAAAAAATTAATGTCTTTAGGTAATTTCGATAATACAATGAGTTAATTAATTACATATTTATTTAGAAACAAGGACACATAATCACAGTAGAAGTCAAATGAGTATACTCGATAATTTAGTTTCTTGTTAAGCGGTTATGTGCAAATGTTTTTGTGTTGCGATATCAAAGGTGCCTTTATCTATTGAAATTGTAGGGTTAATATAGTTTAAACCTAATATAATAATGTAGTGAAACAAGCATTAGTTTCATTCCTTGTTTTCAACGGGCGTGTTTAAGTAAATTATGTATTTGAAAATTCTGTAGTACATTTTATTTTGTAAGTACCACTTACTCGGCTAGAATAAAATGTATAGAGATATTTCTTTATAAATTAACCATTTTTATTTAGACATATGTAAACATTTAACGTGTGTAATAAGTAAGTTTTCTCTATCAGCGGAAAAAAAGAAAGGTTTATACGAATTTTAACAATGGTATGGTACGTCGGAAAGCAGGACGTAAGATTTATTATTTATGTTAGAGGCGTTGGAATTAGTGTAACTATTAGCGTAATGAATACACTATTTTCCAAAGCGTTCGAAATATATTTTATTTAAAACTGTTACGTTAAAGGTATACGTTTTATTATTATTTTATAAAACCTTTGCTGTATAATGCGCAGGAGGGACTACGTAGACTGTCAAGATATAAGCTTAAGATAAAGGGATCGCTCAACCATGGAAATTGACATGAACGAACCATGTGGGATCTCGCATGGAATTGACCCTGTATCTGTGATGTCTTGAATATAGAAAGATAGCGGGATCCTGGAAGAAGGGTTGTGGACACGATTGACAATGGTTTTTTTTCACATAAATTTTTATATGCACTTTCTGTTTTATTTAATTAGAATCATTTAGGGCCACAATTCGTAATGACGCTTCTCAATAAAAAAAAATTAAAGAATTTAAAAATATAATTATACTATTTATGTTTTATTATAGTAATTATTACCAGTTTAGGTTTAATGTGCCTTCTCATCCGTCGCTATGTAGTTCAGATCTAAATAATTGCTAAAAATACAATATCTGAGAGGAATTTGTAGTCGTTAGTATCATGTCAGTGGTGCATAGTGTTTTTTATGGTACTTTCCGAATAAGTTGACCTTGATGCAACATTACATTATATTTTGCGCAAAAATTTATTCGTTCAGGAATAGGAATTTACGAAAAAAGAATACCAACGTTCTACAATCCTTGGACGTTGAAAACTTATTGAATTTATTCTGAGACTTTTATCTGTGGTTACTTTTAACATAATGTGTGTATGAGTGAAAATTTAAGATCCTCTATAATCTAAATTTTGTAAGGAATGTATTTAGAAATTAAGGAACTGGAATAACACAGATTAATTAGTTCTGTGGTCTTTTTTTTGGTTTCATCGTCATCATAAATATCATTTTAGCCGTAAGACTTCCACTGCAGGACCAAAAAACCTCTTCCATAGATAACTTTAACTAAATAGTCTCTCCGTCTGTGAGTATATATCCATCCGTGTTCTCCACTTTAGAACGTTAAGGCCTCAGCGGCCACCTACTTTGCGCGCTAAGGGGTCTATCCACTGCCCTTACCTAACTTATCCGTGGGGCTGTGTCGGATACTTTCATTTGTGTACGGATCTTATCATTCCTTTTTGGTTAATACAAACAATTTTCCACTTTCCGTGAAAGATTATATTTAGTTTAAAAGTAAGCGTTTAGATCGTAACTCAAGAGATAAACACCAAGAGTTAACGTGTCTTTTGTGGTAGAGGTTTACAATTATTCTTTGTTTGTTATTAATTTGAATGCAATAATACGTTTAACTTCGCTTGTATGTACGAGACGGTGTTTCAGTATAGGTTACATGTCAGACATTGCGCAGATAACAAAAATGGCTGATAAAGATACTATTTGTGTTCATATACGGCAAAGACCATTTTTTGGATTGCTTGTGTAGTTTATTCAATTATTGACTTTTATTGTTAAATCGAGTTGTATTTATTATTGTTAGTTTTACTCGGTATTTGTAAAATCGTTCGGTATTTATAAAATTTTGATTAGAAAATTGGCATGGCATCATCCGTCATCGATAATCGATAATGAACTTCAAACAATCTGTTCATATAATTAGGTAATCCGACAAACTAATCAAGGTCACTCTATTATGCATTCTGAAACGATGTGCTACTCAAAGACCCGATTTTAGTCGTAGACAAAAAAATAAACCTCATTAATCTTTAATTGTTCCCATCGCATTTAGTCTCACTATGTAACCATGTTTGTCCTGTGAATGATCAATTAAAATTGATGTTATGTTTTTTTTTTCATCAGATTTTTCTTTCTGACGTATTTACTTATTTTGTTTTTTGTTGTCTCTTATGTATCGAGTACAATTTAGGTAAAATCCACACGTCTTTTCAATTGTACAGTTTGAAATATATCGTAAATCCGCGAGTAATCAATTTGAAAGAACGATTATGTTGATAAAAATTGTAAAGAAATATTGCAAGTTATAATACTACAACGTAACGACACGAATAGGTTGTTCACTTTCAGTAATTGTATATTAAATTTTGTATAATTACATTGCGGACACTTTGAAACAAAACAAACTTGAAATTTACAATTAAAACTGTACTCTGAATTATGTGGTCAAAATCAATAAACACTGAATATATTGCTTTCTTTATAGAATAATACTATAACAGCTCGCAACTTATAACAATTGTTGAAAAGGTGTCCCTGCGATACAAACGCCCGCTTTTATAAACAATAACAATCAATTCCAGGACTACCTTCACTTAATCACGTTATTGATTACAATCGCATATACGATTACACGAGCCAGTTATAAACGCATCAAATGGGTTTCTAGAATTATTTGCATAGACTAAATAACAGATAACATGAATTTCTTAGAAATTTACTTTACCGAGTAAGAATTATTAATTATCGTATTAACATCAGATGCTCTATCTGACAATAACAATTTCATTAGTTCTAACTTAGGCTCCGGGGCAATCGCTACCCAGCAGAGTTCTACTTTAGACTCACCAATAAAATCCCAAAACCTAGTCTTGGGGAATCACTCTCTAAACCAAAAGACCTAACCAATTCGAGCTATTGGGGCTTAAATTACTTAGACACTTTTAATTAATGGAAAAATGTGTTTGTTTTTGAACATTTGACAATTTTTTTTTGAAAATTTTAACACTAATGTTTACGTAATTCTGATTCGTGGGGAACAAGAGAGATTTACTTATTTCATTTCTCCAAAATAGATTTGTGGATTCATTAGGTAATTTAAAAGATGTTATTCATTTAAAAATATAATGCCCGTGATAAATGTTTATCGGAATATTTACTTCCGTTCAATTGTAATATATCTGCATAGAATGATACTTCTCGTTCAGCTGTGCGCTTGGACAGATCAAGTCATTAGTATTGAAAAATGGAACGAGTATAATTTGAAATGTCTTAATCTTTCTTCATTTAACATTTGGAATATAAAACTTCAAATACTTGTTTCATCACATTTCGTCGGTCAAATTTTTTTTGGTATTTCTTGAATTCATCATTATTTCAACTATAGGATGTTCACTGCTGGACATAAGCGTCTCCTATAGATTTTTATAGATATCATTGGAAGAAGCCTGCAATCGTATTATAGTAACAAATTTATTCCATCATTATTCTCGTCGCATTTATCATTAAAACCCAGTAAGAACAGAAGTTCTATCACCAACATACTACTTCTTTTATATGTAACTACATATTTTACTCATTATATAACTTATTTAAAGTCCTACATGATTTTGATTACAGGCCCTCTTCCTCTGAGGTCAGTCGTCGACCGTGGCACGCAAAATGTTTATGTCTATAACGGTCTCTGCTTTAATTATGAATGTTTCAACTTCCAACTGGTAACATTCAGTACAGGCTTTCTCCTCGGAAGTGTTGGTATATATTATATTTAAAAGAGCTTAAGTCCAAGTTGGAAGAGAGTAAATATACCTCTCCATATCTCTAAATTTAGCACAAGAAAAAAAATCTCACTTGTCGCAAACTCGCCTCGCAACCTAATAACAGTGACTCTGTCTATCTTTATTTTAAGTTCAGTTAATTTTGTACAAAAAAAATTGGTAAAGTAAGATTTACTTTATTTTGAAAATCAGTTTTAATATTTATGACCTCTATTACGGTTGTAACAGAAAATTATTTCTGTTCTCTATCTCAAATAAATATTACAACTTAGTAAGGATTGATTACTAATCTGTTTAATTGTCCTTTTAAAATGTTATTAAATAATTAACTTTTAAATTATTATTGTGATTCCCAGGACCATCTTTTTTTATTTCAATCTGGCCTATATTGTCGTAAATGTAATCTCGATAAAATTACTGTTTTTCCTTCCACCGACACATTCGATGTTACTGTTAACGGCATATTTAGTTTTTATAGCTTCATCGGTGCTGAGTTCGCAAAACACGGTTAGCGAACTTATCAAAAATCAAAAAGTTGAGCATCAGACAGACCATCGATGAGTGAAGACATGGCTTTCGTCTACAATATTCAATTCAGAATGCAACCTAATTTATTACTCTTAATTATTGTTTAATTTTTCATTTGAAACAAACTTCCCTGTTGATAACTTATGTCACGTATATTAACCGCTGTTTTCAAATAAACTCCGTGACGTTAACTAATTTGTTATGTTGCTATCTTAGCATGTTTATACAGTTTAACCTAAACTATTCCATCCTAACCCCGAGTGTAGTAATTCGCGGTCTATCAACGTTTTGTATTGCATTCACATTACGCACACACGGACTGAAAACGATGTACGACGCTGTGTCACTGTACGCGTGATATGTCTCCGGACACTACATACCCTGCCTCCCTAGGAGGTCAACATGGTCAGAGATATTGTGCAGCTTTTGTATGAATGAACTGTCATATGAGCCATCGGAAGTAATATAATAATAAAATATTATATTACATCGGCAAACAGATTTTTTTCTTTTGTTTGCGTTATCTAATATTATTTATTCAATAGCTTCTATACATTATT
>DWIC01000209.1:0-13755 GCA_018248135.1 Battus belus
GATTAGATCCAAACTTCTCCGGTTTACGTATCTACAAATGTCAAATGTCTTCCTCTGTTCAAAACTTTTGTATTTCCTTCTACAAGCTGTCATTTAGAATTCAGATAGATAGTATAATAACAAGAAAATCATTCACATGGCTTCGGAAATTTCGTGTTTCTGTTGTATGATTTCAGAACTCTATATGTAATTATATTATAGTTTATTGATTATAAATGTAAAAACTTCAAGAGTATTCACTCCAACAGCTCATTTTCCAGCTTTAAGCTTGATTAATAAAGTATAGAAGCTTTATTAGTGTCATTTTTAAAAATTTTACATTAATTTATTTTTTCAATTTGAATGCGACAAACCAATAACGTTTAACAGTATACTGCAGAGTTATTTATTGTCTCTGAAATTTTTGTAAGGTTGTACCTGAAATTAATTTATAGCAAATAAGCTATACATTTACCTCTTTAAAGCTTTTACACCAATCATCATCCTGTATTCGTTGCGTAAGGTTTTTTGTGTTTTGCAAAAAAATGACGTTAAGTCTAGAGGGTTAAATAGTAAACAATAATTTGTTAATATCTAGTATTCTAGTAGTTTAAAATGCTTTTTACAAGTTTGTAAAACCATTGCTTTTGGATAGGGTGTATCATACAATAAATGAAGGCAAATGAGCTACAAATTTACCACTTTTTTTAAGCTTTTACACCTGTAAGCAAGTGGGCACTGGGTATTAACGTATACGTTTCATTTAATTTTCAATCAAAAGTTATTTAGATTTCTAATATTCGTAGCAGAAACTTTACAATATTCGATCAGAATTTGATCATTAGCCAGAATTCTTTGTTCAAATATCACGAATACATTAAAAATTTTGTGAATGGAATTGACATTATAGTACGAACTGAACGCGAGAAAATTTAGCGGTGTGTTCAAATAACGACGTCTCTAAATGAAGTATCCTGCTTGACAATTATAACACCTTGCGAACAGGAGTGGAGTCAAAAATAGAGTTTAAAAATATTGTTTAAAAGTGTTGTTAAAAGTTCCAATGTTAGTAATCTTACAATCCAGTAAAGTTCAAAATAAGAGGAATTAACTAGGAAGTTCGCTTTGGCTGGCTGCTTTAAAAAATCCATCAGTGGATAAGTGGCTTATACAGATGATGGTGGTTTGTAGCTGGAGTTTTAATTCCTAAACCATACAATATAAAAAAATTCACAGAGTAAATTTATTGATTATAAATTTGTAATACATACATACATTGTCTACACTCAAGTCTGAGTATAAAAAGTTTGAATTGAAAGCTTTTACACCTATAATCTATCGCCCTGTATATAAATTCATAAGTAATATAGAATAGAAAAAATATATATTCGTAATTTAGTTCGTATAATATCATATTACGTATATCATCATATGAATCACGGGTAGATCTTTTTAAAGTATATATAAAAACGTTGAATTTCCATACTTGGCCCGGTGTCAACAATGTAACGTAAATTTATCATTTGAATTACGTTCCTTTCGACGCAGTTAACCGTTAATAACCGCCGGCAATAAGGTTTATTTTGAAGGTAGTTAAATACGGGAGAAGTTATGGCGTCGAACGTACTGAAAAGCCACGCTGTTCCATCGATGTTGGCAGCGAAATACAATTTTGGCATCTGTTCACGACAATGTTTTTTTTTATTTTTACTTGAATCGAATTTTTTACGTTTTTGCGACTTGGCCAGGCAATGGCTTGTCTAAAATCTGTCGACGTTATCTGTCAATTTAATGTCAAAATTTTTTAACTTTTTTTTGTCGCACAAAAAACTTTAAAAAAAAGAAAAAGCTTTGAAGTCGTGAATTTATAGGTCATTGGCTATCAAATAATATATGATATAACATAATGATAATATGTTAAAATCATACTAGAATTAATTATTGTTTACTATCAGTCCCTGCAGACTTTGTATTGCCTGAAGTTGTTGCCGAGTCGCATTCCAAAACAAAAATAAATTAATATAACACATTTTAAAGTTATAACAATATATATGTTAATTTTAAATAGGTGTAGAAGCTTTAAAGCTCTACAGAAATGAGGTATACATTCACAGCTATGAAGCTTTAACACCACTAACCGTACAAAAAATCACCTACCACAATGCAACAATATCGGGGTTCTCAAGTATCAATTTAATTCTATTGTAAAAATTACGAGTCGAGTTCCAGTCGGCGAGCACGATATGTTAGCGAGTATCTTCACGCTATTACCTCGTTATATATAGGCAGTGAATCATACGGAAAAAAAATAATAGACGGTACGTGAGTCTTGTGACCCAATTTTATTGGAGAGTAGGCGTGCTAATTCTGTGAACTCCTTGTATTATATTTGTCTCACATTCTAGTCATTTATCGGAGAAGATCAGTGTTTACCAAACTTTTTTGTACCGTGCCACCTCGATGTTACAATTTTAATTTTTATATTAAAGCGAAAGGTTAAACTCGTGTCAGGTCCATTCTTGTTTGATTCATTCATGTTTCAAGTCTTTAAACCTAATGGTTCTACAGACATCGTAATGCACTGCAAACCATGGACCTCTCTCAAAGATATCCGTGGCGATATATTTTGTTTATATAATTGTAATGGAACTGTAGATGAAGACGAAGGTGCACGCCCATCCAAAAGAAACCTGTTCACTCTTAAATGTTCCAGAGTTCAATTAATCAGGAAAAATAGACCCAGGCAGGTCGTTCCAGATCTTGGCGACTTTTGGGTATGATATACCGTAATCGCCATGCTCGGCAGGCGGGTTAGCGAACGCAGTGTAGTGTCATGATATGCAGAGGACGCTGCTGTGACTGACCTGTTCGTGAGCTGTATATAATAATTATATATAATTAATGCACAAATTGTAAATTATAGGACAAGTTCATATCCTGGGATATGAACTTGCGACCTACGATCCCAAGTCGTAAGCACTCCACCGCTAGTCTATTTTTAGACCGATATGACAATTCCTGTGGTAGATGTGAATGAATTATAAATCACGTGGTACTGGTGGTGGTGGTTTTCTTTAACAATATTATAATAGTATCAATTGTTTGTCTCCAAAACTGCTTGAAGGAGCCAATATTACGTTGCAGATCATACTGCGTCACAGTGCAGCTTCCAATTTCAAGCTCGTGGCCAGACGTATTATTTTGCTCGCATTAAAATTCCGCAAACATCTCTGCTTACTACACACTGTACCTTGAATTTCAACCTTATGTTCTTTCAAATAAAGTTAAAAATATTACTTAACTTATTATAACACACCTTGCCAAATACGTGGATACAGTTTGATGTCGCATTTTGAATTCTATGCAATGGTAATAAGAGAATGTCGAAGTTTGTTTTAATGCTTGGTAATCGATTGAGACATGTATATTGACGGTCAAGGGCGAGTGGCCACCGCGCGACCGCAGCCATCTTATCTGAAGGCTAAAAAATATTTTTACAGCCAGAAGCTCTATATACATTAACAAATGTTTGTATAATACTACAGGAAAACGTTATTATGTTATACATGCAAAACATTAGATGGACAGGAAAGCGATGTAATAAATTTGTAGTAATAATTTTACAGAAATACTGATTTTTTACCGCTCCGGCATTAAAAATTTGTATACTAGACGACAAAAGGTTGTTGAGAAGAATAGTGAATATATTGTTGATTAGAAATAGAAATTTGTTAAAAACGTAGTCGAGTGAATTAACTTGAGAAAGCGACGTCTAACTATAAATGACGTAGCACAGAAGTATACGATATTGACCCTTATTCCCATTATCACCATTGATGTTGATAAGCTATAAAAATTCAAATCACGTAAACATGAGCAATGACATCACCGACCTCAGAATTATAAGATGATGAGGCATGCGGTGACATAATTGTCTAAATATCGTCAGATGACGTCAGAGCTTCTAGAAAAAAAATATTCGAAGGTCCCGAGCCGAATATAAACGTGACGTTGACGACGTTCTGGCGAACTTTTGTACACGCATCCGGAAATCCAAAAATCTTCAAACTTAAAAAATATACTATACAGATAGAATTCTCCATATATTATTTATTGGGAGGACCGGAAAGTAATGTCGCATAAGCATTTTCATTTGTAATAAGTTTTTATTTCCTATCAACAATATATTCACCTTCGTTATCAACAACCTTCCGTCATCTAGTATACAAATTTTTATGCCGAAGCGGTTGTCTAAAATAAAAGCACATAAACGACTTTACTTCCCGGTTCCCCTTATAGATACATATATATACATTATTTGTGAGTTACATTTTAAGGTTTAAGGCAGTTTAGATGAGAAATATCCGCTGTGGCTTTAACATTCTGGAGGGTGAGACCACGGATTGGTAACAGAACGCACCACATCGCAAGTGCGGAATAAAAAGAAGAAGGGAAGAGAGATGAACTTAGCAATACGTCTCGGTTACCAACGTTAAATATCTTATAGTCTAAAAGATTGTGTATAAAGTCTCGACAATTTAGTGACATCATTCCAGATTGTTTAATTGGGTTAAAAAAACCCGGTGCTCCGGACGTGAATGTACCGATAAAGTTTGAAGCTTTGACCACATCTGTATCCGCTTGACAACGGCGTGACAATCGCCTAATAATAGTGATGTGCCGCTTCCATTTTTGCACGTGATTATATAGTCAGTCTATTTAGTTCGGATGACCTATTGACATAGACGTACAAGCCACCGTGTACCATTAGAACATTCTTAAATATACGAACCGATGACTCTCCAGAATATTATGCCGAAAGGACAAGATTAGTGAAGCGGCTTAGAATGTTGCTTCTGACAATGTGTATCACAAATGGTACATGCTCGAATGTACCATTTATGGAACATTATTAATTTTTTGTATTTACAAAGTTTATACGACCCGTAGAAAATTTTCTATTAATGTGTCAAACCAGAGAAGTGATGTGGGACTGAGATATCTGCTATTATAGGCCGCGGATTCACACTTTGTGCATTAATAACATAAGTTTGACACTGCCAACAAACAAATTTCCAGAGAATGCGGAGCAAAATCCCGACCATAATAACATACAGCGATCGCCAACCCGCCTGCCAGGCGTGGCGGTTATGGTATATCCCCCATAGATAGTCTTTCAATAGGCGTAGAGTACACTTGAATAGTTTTTCAGACCAGCTCCAGAAACGAGCTTAAAATAACAAAAATAAAAATTAATAGCTCTTAATATCGTCGGTTATTTTCGTATCTCATCATTATAACTATTTTTATCATCTACAGGATGATTGGTTATAGGTGTAAAAGCTTTAAAGTGGTGAATCGTATCGCTTACTCGATGTCAATTAATATATGGTTACACTCTATTCATTTTCTATATATTAAAATTAATTATTGTTTACTGGTTGTCCCTGCCGACTTTGTACTGCCTCAAGTTGTTTACTTGTGGTTTTCCAACATAAAAACATTGTATTGGTGCGCACGCAGTATTTAATCTATGTTCAATTCTCATGCTTAAGTAACAAACCAAAGAGAAGGGAAATAATCGAAGGTCATAGGCTGATCAATAAGGGGGATACGACTGCGAGGGTGCATTATGTTAGGGTTGAAACATGTGCTTGCGATATTCCGTTGACTCACTGGCGTTTTCTAACAGCTGCTCGTGTATAAATATATTTTAAATGTCAAACGCGTGTATGAACGTGGACCTACCGTATTGTAGAATTTTATAAAGATTAATTAATTAGTATAAAAATTTAAGTATTGTGGTTATTAAAAGCATATCCATGTTATGCCTTCACATTGCAATAGACAAAAATAGCTTGCAATATATATCTGGATAGCATCAAGATATCTGGAACAACATACTTGAAATTCTTGAATATTTCTTTAGATGAATGGAAGTTAGCTAAGAACATTTTATAAAATATTTTATTGACATAAACGTAACAGGGTATAGGTGGGCAGTAAATTGTAAGTTAAAATTATGTTAGAAAAATAATTAGAAACGTGTGATATTTTTGAATATTTTTTTTATATTCGATCTAGGTTGGTTGAGGTTTTTTTTTCCTTCCATGCGCTTAACAACGGTTTACCCTTCGATTGGGGCCAGTCCGTGCAATGCACGTGATGTGAATCGATATTGGAAATAACTAAAGTTTGATATGGTCTCGATAAAAATCTTTATTCGGTATGTATAGTGAAATTTTAACTTTAAAATCTATACTAACGCCATGTGTGCCGGTCTTTGGTTGTGTATATTTGTTATAATGTGGTTAGGACACCTTTAGCGATTGTATGGATCTGAGATCTCGTGGTCATCATCCATCCACTTTATCGGTGCATAAGACGATTGAATTAGCGTCAGAATCATTTATTTTCTATTCACGAATATATAACGTATCGGCGTCAATTTTTATCGATTACCTGGGTGAACACGGCTTGGACCGGTATCGTAAAATTTAAGGTTAGCTCGATTCTTACTTCATTGCGCTGTCCCTGCGCCGCACCCCAGTTATGTTTATTGCATTAGTGGCGTAATCCTGTTAGTTGGACGTAATTAATTGGCTCCGCTGGAAATAACTGCACACTGATAGGACTTAGTCATATGGAGAGTTTTATTCGTCGCAAAATAAAGGCGACTGGCGCAGATTATCTAAGAGCAATATTGATGTAAGCTAAAATACATCTTATAGCGTTGTGTTAGGGTATGTTTTAGATTGGATCGGGGTCCAGACGGCGCGGGGGTATAATCGTTACGTATTCGCCGACTACGGAGCGGAGTAGGTGTACTGCGCATGCGTAGCGCAGTTAATGGGTCACGGAACGTCGTGCATCGGACTCAGTGGTTATAGTTAGAACCCGCGAGACTTTCTCGTCGTCGGAGCCGACTCTCGATAGATAAGTTAGTGAGTGGCGTTAGTTTAGGGGTTGTATTCCGCGATTTGGCAGCGTCCGAAGTAATGTTTACCTCGGGCGGTATAACGCGGCGCCGGCCGGTCGGCGCATGTCTCGTTGCGCAATACGCCATCTAGTCTGTAGGAAGGCGAGTCGATGTGGTGCGCTCGCAACGTAAACACGAGCGATAGAGAAACTTGCGCGCTGATGTCATCGCCGGCATCGGCGGCCCGCGGAGCTTATATTTAGCGAGCGGGCGGTGCATTGAGCGACGGGCGCGCGACGCGAGAGGATCGCCGCTTGCCGCCGGCGACCGAGCACGAGGTGCGCGGCGACCTTGTCCGGTATTTCCGTCCCTTGGCATCGCTCACCTCACACGCACTACTCTTTTGCAGATTGCGACAGACTCTAGCGGCGAGGCTCGCAGAGATCGACCAAGTGGTGTCCGAATTCGACCGCGTGGCGGAGAACATCGAAAAACTTAGGCAGCTGATCGAGGTGTTCATCGCCAAAGTCGGGACTTTCTACGTCTTTGGAGAGGACGACGACGACAGCGTTCGCGTTCTTTCCGACGAGGTGACGGAGTTGGTGGAGCGTACCAAGAGCTTCACGGACGAGAGCAGGAGGAGATACGGAGGTTCGGCGCCGGCGGACGTGGCGCAAGAGCTGTCTTCTCTCGAACTCGCGGCAGAAGGACTTGCTGCGGCTATGGAAGAGAAGGAGAGGGAGTGGAAACGAGCTCGTACCGCTCGAAGCGAGTACGCTGCAGATGTGGAAAGCGTGCAGGCGTGGTTGCGTACTGCCGAGCTAACAGCCCGAGAGCGATCGTTGCCACCGGCGCCGTACAGAGAGCGTCTCGTAGCAACTAGGTCGGAAGTGCCCGGCGTTGCCGACCGACTGGACAGGCTCACGCGTAACGCGCGTGCCATCGTTGAAGGCAGTCGCGACGCCGGCGAACGCCAACTCGTCCAGTCCACAGTGCTGGCCCTTACAGACCAATTCTCCGCTGTATGCGCGGAACTGGAAACTCGCCAGGCGGCAGTAGAGGACGCCTGCGACGCTGTCTCCAGGTTCCTGGCACTCCTTGAGAAAGTCCTGCTTTGGGTTGAAACTCAGCGCGCATTCCTCGCGCGGCCACTCCCATTGGCCGACTTGCAGGAGGCGCAACAGAAACAGACTGAATATGGGGTAATGTTTAATCCACACTTGAACTGTTTTTAAAAATTAAACTTTTTAAATTTTATTGTGTGTGTTTTTTTTTCAGAACGCTCTCAAGAGCTGTAAGCAGCAAGCGAAGAATCTTGCCAATATGGCTAAGGAAATAGAGGCTATCGAGCGTGTCACCAGTCCCGGCGACTTGCCTTCGAGGCTCGAAGCGGCAGAAAATGCCACAGTTGACGTAGATAAGAAATTGGCTAAGACAGTGCGTATTTTACATTCAATTACTCGGTTACGATTTTGTTTATTTATTAACGACTCGTTTTATTTTTCAGAACGGTTTACTACAAGAATTAGCCGAAGAATGGGAGAGATGCGAAAAGAAATTGAAAGACGTCGGTCATTGGCTCGAGGCCTCGACTCGGACTATAGAGGCGCCGCAGAACGCGAAGAAACCACTCAGAGACAGGCTCGCTCTGAGAGAGAAGCTGATAAACGATATATCAACACAGAAAACTAAAATATCTTACGCGGTTGAAAAGCTTAATGTGAGTTTACAGGATTCTTCGTCGGGTCTCTTTCGGTTGCTGGTTTCTTCTCTTGTTTATTTCGTTGTTTGTTTGTTTCTGGTACATATCGGTGGTGGTTTGTATAGCGTCGTGGTACATGTGTGTTAATCTGCTGCCGTTACAGGTGCACTTCGGGCCGGATGGGGTGGCGTCTCAGTCCCGCTCGCCCGAGGGTGTGCAGAGAGCAGCAAGCGAGTTGTGCGCAGCCCTGGACGCGCTCGGAGAGCAGACTGGGGCACAGGCCCGCCAGCTGGGAGCAGCGCTACAACAGCTGGAGGCGTACTGTGCGGAGCTCGCACACCTGCGCTCCCAGCTCCTCGATGCCGAACAGCAGCTGCGTCACGCCGCGCAGCCGAACTACAGCCCGCGCGACCCAGAGCGTGCGAACAGACAACAACAGGTAAGGACATCCACAGCCCAGTCGCTCACGTACCCACACCAGCACCCCACTAGTAGGTGGCTAGCGAACGTTCTAGTTTTGTTTATCTCACTCTGAGGCTCTCTTGCGGCCGCCGTAGGAGGTTGTGCCGTTTTGTACATTACTGGCATTCATCTGTTTTCTTTCTGTTGCTCCCTCTTACCCTTACTAACTCGCACATCGCTATCCTCTGGTAGGCGTGTCGGGAAAGAATCAAATCTCTCCAAAGCAAGATCCAGGCGCGCAACGAGCGCATTAAACTGCTGATACAGCGCGGCGGCCCGGACGCCGACCCGCTAAGGGACACGTAGGCCGGTCGTCGAATCTAGTTCTAAGTCGAAATTTACTCATCTATTCCTATTATTATTTCACTTTAATACGAAATATACTCGAAACATCGCAGTCACTGTCGTTTTTATTTACCTCACCCCACCGTTCGCGTCAGCGAAACCGTTGTAAATTATGTATGTCCGTACTTGCGTATCAGGAGGTCAACCGGCGTATCGAAGAGCTGACTCGGTGTATCTTCGAGTTGGACCCGATGGTTGGCGTCGACGAGGAGACGGGGACTCTAAGCCTGCTGCTCGAGGCGGGCGAGCGGGCGCGGGCAGAGCGCCGCCCTCGCTCCCCGCGCTCCCCGCGCCCGCCGCACACGCCCTCGCACGCCCCCACGCCCCCGCCGCGCTCCGCACTGCCGCGCGCCATCCCGACCCCGCAGCCGACCACCTACGCCGAGATAGTCAAAGGCCTCAACTCTCGCTCGAGTTCGGTCGGTTCACGGCAGCCCAGTGCACAGAGAGTGCCTAATGAGCCGCCCCACACTCCCGCCGAAGAGGAATACATCACGAGTGAAATATGTGCACCCATGTGTCTCGAAAGTGAAGTGGCTGTTGAGCCCAGTGATCTATACAGTGAGACTGCAGACGTCAGTGAAAGTGACGCGTACAAGTCTGAAACTAATGTTTATTACCAAATGGAGGAAAAAGAGTATAACACGAAGGCAAACGTGGAATATCAGAGTAGTCAAGTACTGCAGAATGTCGAATGCCATGCGTCTGAAGAAAGAGTGGAGCAGAGCGAGGTAGCTCCGGTCCTGGCGGAATTACGGCCGCCCGAATATCATGACCGATCTTTAAGTCCCGCAACGAGATTGAGATCTCAAGATTTATCGTATGCGGAAATCCTTGCGTTAGGGCTACGAAAACAAGCGAAAGCTCAAAATATTGTTTCATTACCGCAACCACAAGTCGCACAGGTGGAAATGGTTAAAGAAATTATAGTAGAAGTTGAGAAAGCCGCGCCGATTATTCAATACGAGAGTAGGGTTCCATCTATAGATTCCACGCGGCTCAGAATGGAAAGGCCTGATAGGCCAATCAATCGTAGCCGTTCACGAGACATGCCACGACAGAGGCGTGCTCCTGAAAAACGTCCAACCAAAGCACATGATATTCAAATTATCAAAAAAAAGAAAACTTCAAAAAGGGTTATCGAAGTGGAGGAGTTTGATGATTCATCAGAACAACTGATAACCGATGAAGTATCGGTTAGCGTCATGTATCCATCTATGCAGAAAACTGATGAGTCTAAAATCGAAAAATGTAGTAAGGAAATAACTAAAAAGGTTCAACATAGCCCAACTGTGGTAGAAACAGTCGTTGAAACTATTAACGAGGAAATCTCAAAAGAACCTATTAATACAGTCACTGAACATAAAAAGTCTAAAAAGAAAAATAAACATAAAAAGAGTAAAGAAACTGATGACGAAATCGAGAAAGCACTTAAAGAAATCGAAGAATCAGATCGACAAAAGAAAAGGAAAACTAAAGATTTGCGCGACAAGAGCAAAGAGTTAATTAAAGACACTGAAATCGATGATTCCGTAGGTAAACAAGGCAGTGATAATAAAATTGATTTGAACACTAAAATTGAGACAAAAGAAATTTCACACAAACAAAAGAAGAAGAAATCAAGTACCAAAGACTTGCAGGCGTCCAATGAATATTCTTTAGTTAACGTCCAAAATCTTTGTCAAGCTGTTGATAAGGCACCCCAAGATGAGAAAAATCAGGATGTCACAAAAAGCGATGAAAATACAGAAGATGCTTCTGTTCATACCGAGAAATTAGGAACTGCTGAAAATGAAAAGAAGGAACTTGATAATGTACAATTGACAACTTTAGTGAGTTCCACGAATGAAAATGACACCCGTGTTCAGATGCCCCTCAAAACAGTGGATATCAAAGAGACAACATCAGGATTCATAAAGAATGAAAAGGATCCCCAAGATGGGGCTAGAGACTTGGATTTGCAAACACATATGAATACAGAGACAGAAATATCGTCAAAGCATAAGAAAAAAAAGAAAACCAAAAAACAGGGAAAAACATTAGAAGAAGATCACACTGTGATTATCACTACTGATACTGTTAAAAACGATTATGAACGTGTTCTTCATGAACCTATAGTTCATGAAGAATTAGTCGTTGTAAATCCCGTTGAAGAACTAAAGGAATGCGAAACTAAATTACAAAGTCCTCCTTTATCGGAAAATGATAAAACTATATCGGACATTACTCCTGAAACAGACATATCAAATGAAACTTTGAAAGAGATCAGTCATTGTAAAAAGAAATCAAAGTCAAAAAAACAGAAGTCTGTTGAAAGCAAAGAAACATCGCCACAACAGTCTGTTTCAGAAATTATAAAGACTGATTCTATCTGTTCTGAGGATAAAATAAATGATGAAAGTCTGGAAGAAATAGAGTTCACTGAAGTTAAAACACACAAAAAGAAATCAAAGCATAAAAAATCTAAAATTGTGGATTATGAAATAGACCGGGCACTAAAAGAAATAGAACAAGGCTCGAGCGGTAAAAGTAAACAGAAAGAAAAAGGTGTGAAATCCAAAGATAAACCAAAAGGTTTATTACCCGACGCAACTATTAATGTAAAGACAACTAGGGAGGACACCCTACAAAATGAGGATGAAATGGTCACTCAAAAGGATGACGTGGTTTGCGATTCAAAATTGCAAAGTAATTTAGTGACTCTGGATTGGAACACATTAATGGCAGAAGAAGAAGATATTCCTGAGTCAGAAGTAGCACCGATTAATCAACCCAATATCGAAACTGACAGTTCAGAAGCAAATGAGCAGGTTGCAACAGAGGTCACTATACTTCCGGAAGTGGCCGATTTGTCTGAAGTAAAAAGCGAAAGCAAACTTTGCACCGACACTACTAACTTGTCTGAAATTCCAAGTCTGATAGGTTCTAATGAACGAAACAACAATATTAAAATTTTGGGTGACTCTGTTAAGAGCAACACATTCAATTTAGTAGAGGAAGTTACACGATACGAACCTATCATACAAGATGTAGAAACACGTACAATTTACTTAATCACACACGAAGAGAAAAAACTACCACCAATAAGAACTGTCAAAGTTTTTACAACTAAAAGTAATTCCTTTGAAAACGAACCTCAACTTAAGGATAATACTAGCAATATTGACCTCGAATCTACTACTGAGGCTGATAATTCTAAAAACATTAATTTAGATTCACTTGAGAAATCACCCCCTATAGAATTACAAGAAGTCGCATCAGAAGTTGAAACAATTACAGATGTAATTAACGAAGAAGTAAAGCTTCTAGATCAGAAAACGGATGTTTTAGAAAACATTTTAACATCAGAACCTGACCTTACTGTAGCGAAAGATCTGTTTAGTTCTCCTGAAAACATTGACGTTGAAACTTATTCATTGAATTGTGCTACAACTGATTCAGTCAATACCAGTATTAATCACACAGAATTGAACGATGCCTGCGATTCTAATGAAAATCAAGGACAATCTGTGGGAGAATTCACGGAAAACATTCTTGAACATGCTATTTTCGGTTCTGTTCAAGACCGTCAAAGATCGACAATACAATATAAAACTAACTCGATTCCTTATCAAGAATTAGTCGAGGAGATAAAAACATATTCGTTGAACCTTGACATAGATAAACTGGATTTCGACTATCATCAACTAATGGATGAAAAACAGAATGATTTTTCAAGTACAGAAATGGAAATCGAAAACGAAAAAACGCTAGGCAATATTCAAGATTTCAATGAAGAAGTTGCAAACAAAGATTTTATACCAAAAGAACCTGATAATAAATTATCCTTGAGTGTATCTGAAGTACCTCAATGTGATTATCACGAAAACAAAGATTCAGAATATTCCATTGCATCTGCTATTCAAACAACTTCAAAGGTACATGTTGAAGGAGATGAAGATGGAGTCAAAAACTTGCATTTTGAAGATATGATTACTATTTCAAATGACAGTAGTGTCGGTGCTATAACCCAAGAGTTAACAGTGGCCGAGGGTGATTTGAAAGATACAACGGGCTCAGTTTTTATACAAAAGAAACAAGTGGATAACATGCTTCCAACCTTTATAGAAGTCATTATAGATACTCAGAGCTCTAAACTTGCTACATGTTCGTTGAACAGAACACATAATTTAAATGAAAATTCAACTTTATCAACGGACCCTAAAACCGACGAAAATGTGACGATACCAGACACAAACGCTGTTAGTAAAGATAATAATCTTAAAATATTACAAAGTGAAATACCTCGCTTTAATTACTATGAAATAGCTGACTCGGAAAAACTCTTCGTGGTTAATATTGTTCGCCC
>DWIC01000210.1:0-13755 GCA_018248135.1 Battus belus
TGGCAATGCTATGTAATTAATTCACAAAATTTGAATTATTTAAGATTTCATGCATGGAATTAAAGCTGCGATCAATTCATTGTAATACACTATGGCACTCTCTCCTTTGACTATTTCGTAACAGCCCGTTTCCGATTTTGTAAACGTCAAAAGTTTTATATCTAGTAGATTTATTTTACTCTGAGTTTTTATGGCAAAACAAAAGTTTTGTTTTTATTATTCCTCGCAGTTTTTCTTCGTTGTGTTTTCTATTATAATTTACCTTGTTCTTTAACGGACTTTTACTTTAAATAAAGAACAAGCATCCCCTCTCGAGTTTTCTTTACTTACATACATAAGTCTATACGGACTGATTCGTAAATTTGTTATTCGTAAGTTATTTATTCCTAATAATATGAAAGGGGTCTTCAAAATTACAACACATTCAACTAAAGTATTGTTTACTGTTGCCCCTACAGAAGTTATTATAACATTGAACATTGAAAGTCATTTTAAGATTTACTTATATATACTTACTTACTTATTTACATTCTAATTTTTTTTATTTATATAATTATGCAAACTTTATCAATCCCCTTGTTGAAAATCAAGTGATCTCATAGAGAGCTGCCTTATGAACAATGAAAACCACTATATAATATCTGTATATCTTGGTATATGAAGGCTGTCAGTCGCTTCTAATAGGTTCTATTGTAAATTTAGCAGCGGATTTCTATAACCGATAGAATGAAATGCCGGTTTACTTAATGCTTTGTAAGCAACATTTACTTTGTAATAATATAAAATTTTGCAAATAAACTTACAACGACATACAGAGCACAATACAATAATCGATGTTAAGATATCGAAATATATTTTTATGGGACTTGTTTAAAGCATCTCATAAAATGGTATCGTCCTCGGCGACGTACAATAATTGTGGAAAATATCAAAACCGCCGCCATTTCTGAGTAGTTCTCTGAGACGCAATGGCCAAAGTTCCCGCGTTAGGGTTTTACTGCGTGTTTATCATCATCACACAACAGTCTCCGGCGAAGTGACTCCAATTTAACTACATTTAAACTCACCACAATAAATAGTGTGTTTTTTATCAAAACTTTTTTTATTGTTCGCACCCATGTAATGTCATAACTGTCTTGGGTTGGGTCTAAAGAATATATTCTCATAAACCTGAGTTACTTAAACAAGACAAATTATATTACAGTAAGCAATGGTAGCCAAGATCGTACGTGACGGGTCCGTTTCTCGGGGTACAATCTTATATAATTCACACTTCGTGCATTCATTACATAGCGTCAGCAGCGTCCTCCTCGTACCATAACACCACACTGCGATCGCCAATCCACCTTCAAAGCGTGGCGATTATGTTATATCCCTCCATAATTACTTTTGAGGGACATCTATGCCTCGCAGTAATCATTTTTGAGTTGAAATGGAGATATTACATTACTGTAGATAAACTAATACATACACAAGTCGTTTCTTTTTTAATTACAATGTCTTTATATTTTTCAAATCAAATTAAAAAACAATATAGTTTTATTTCCGTACTTTGTTCTGTAATTAATTAAGTGTTGTTTCTATCTGTTTCTCAATTATAATCATGTTTTTGTAAAATTTATATAAAAAATAAACGAATCAGAATATTTTTAATGGTTATGTATAAAGTTCATTTAAGTGTAATGTTTTTAATATAATTATATGTTTGGTATACAATAGTGTTAGTTATATATAGCTTTAATTATTTTATTTTGAGTTCCAAGCAGGCAGTTTATATTAATAGCAACAGCCGATCTCCATGTTGCAACAAGATACAACAGATGCGATATAATTAATGTGTTGTATATATAATGGGTCTTACGTTATGTAGAATACAGTTTGATTACTTCGGTAAAGCTAAACACATTATTCTGTGAAGTAGATATTTGAATATTCATTCAAATGTACTAAGTAACAAAATAATTTTAAAACAGATCATGAATCACAAATAAAATTATATTAAATAAACCGAGGTTTGTTATTATTTTTAAATTAACTTACAAATACTTTGCAGCTCCCATGTTTACAGGCACGACTGTGAAGTTAGCCTTATTTCATCTTCACTTGTGTGACCTATGACCACGTCTACCAACCCCTCACTCCTTACAGTCGTATTCCATGTCGCGCAGAGGCCTTAATTCTTATTGTAAAAATCTGTCTGTACATATGTGGCGAGGCATCTGGTAGATATAATATATCGTGATGCTCATACTGATGCATCTTATGCATATTCAAACAGGATCTTTCTCATCATCATGTCAGCCGTGGGACACTGGTTGTCAGCGGCCTGCATGTAGCGCATTCCGATGACGTAAACAAATTTGTCTTTCTACCTTGTGGGCAAATAGCACATCCGCTGCAGTTGGCGATCCGTGGTCTCTAATCCAACAGATCGTACAGGCCGTCAAATTTTCTTGATATTTTCGAAATACGTAGGCAATATATAAATATATGATGCCTATGTATTTAGAAAATATCACGGGTATTACCGGGTAAAAAGTTTCTATCAAAATGAGCCCCTCTGAGATTTTTCTATTGACGTATATAAATAATGAATATAAATGAATATAGCATGTTGACATAATCCTATGTTTGTCGAGTCTACAGCAAACATAATGGAAGATTTTTGTGTTAAACGTGGGAAGTATTAATGAAATTTTTTGATAAAAATGGAGGCTTGTTCATTGAGCTTTTTATTATATGAAGTTATATATGTTGTCTTACGTCATGAAAATATTTATTGTATGAAAAACAGGTTGTAGGAAATTTTTAGATAAAAATACCAAATATGAGATTCTATCGTTCAAGGGATAGATGTGGGCGTCGCTAAAAATGTAGAAGAAGCGACTTTCTACCAAGTTACAATCGATTGGTAGTCCCTTGTAATGTTAGAATTCGGATCACAGTAAACACGCATTATCTTAGATTATTATTTGTCTATATTTATTCGAAAAACATCGTGAGGAATCATCACAAAATTCTTTTTTATTAAAGATAAATCAGCTACGGATTCAAGTTACAGCCCAAAGTATTCTACGAACGTTCATCTCAATTTGCAAATAATTCGATTTCACTTCCATTAACGTTTAATGGACAGGCACTTATCGGTTCATCTGAGCATCTGAGCGTCGATTAGCTAATGATTTTATAACCGGAAGTCGACGACGCAGTAATGTGCCGAGCGTGTCCTTCACAAGGAGGTCAAGAGAGCGCCCTTAAGGAATCAAACAACGATCGACTTAAGCCTCGCCGAGCTTAGCTGAGTGACCTTAGATCCAAAATTATTCGCTGACAAATTTATAAATTTAAAGTGAATAAGTGTTAATTTATAGTGACCTACACAAAGTTATGACTGTACATAAAGATTAACTCTTTCTAACACTCTTGAAGACAAATGAGGAGATTTGTTGACACTCCGATATTTTTTCGCTGTAATACCATGAAATAAATTTAACAAATTCATAAAATGAAAACCATCTATTTGATGAAAAGATTTTACGTTATCATAATGGTGAATTAAATTTCTCTGCCATTGAACATTTAAAACAAAATTAAACACTCTGTGTTAGTTGTGGATTGTTCTCAGAACAATATTTCTAGCTCTATGAGGATTTCTCATGTTTTTAAGTTGAAAAATGTGATTACAAATAGTCTCAATTCTATTTTAATTTGTATTAGATTAGGTTCTTGTCGCATTCTTATCACGTCGTACATAAGTGATCACTGTAAAATAAATGATCCGTAGTGGACACCCATCATCATCATCATCTTAGCTGCAGGATGACTACCACTGAACATTGGCCATCTATATAGATCTTTAATAAAACCGTTAGAGTAGTCAATAAAAATATACTATAGCTTCTTTGTTTTTTTTACGTCGAAAATTCGCTGTGTCATTTAGAATATATGGAGTGTTCTATAAATAGGAGACGATAGAGTCATAACAGCGTCTAGCATGAATCTCTTTTTAAGCAGCTAAGTTAGAGGGAGCCCTTGGGAGCTTCGAATGTGACGGTCATATGGGTTTGTAAGTCGCTAAAGTCCTGGGCTTAGAACAAACAACTTCATTACTCGATGATATTCTATTCGCGGACCCTTTAAATGACAATAACTCTAGGTTCCATTGCCCAGCTTGCAGTCGCTTAAGCAGTCATGAAGAGGGCTATGCTTGGCATTTCTACAACAGATTAGGAATGATGAGATAATGAGATATTTGTTAACGATCGAAAGTGTAGTCCAGTGGATTGGCAAATTGAAGTGGCAGTAGGCAAACCACACTGTTCTGAACTAAACAACGTTGTGGTCTTAAGACTCTAGTGGAGATTACAGACCAGCAAACGACGTGTGAGTCGTTCAACCATAATGTCAACATTTTTTGATATAACGATTAACAATAACGATTTAGTTATTGTCGTAGATTCAAGCTACTTCACCTCTGGTCCTATTGTAACTCCAAGGAGGGGGAGAAGGGAGGGAAGAGAGGACTACAAGACCGAAAGAAACTATTCTTTAGTCGGCGTTGTTTGCTATGTGGAGCTGTCACAGTTTACTCGGTCACATGAGTTTACAGATTGAAGATCCGCTAGCCAAACATTTACTATTTTGATAACAAAAGTGTTACGAACACGATTCAAACTTGGTACGTGAGTCGTGACTTCGTTCTTGCGACGTGGCCTAGAAATTCTCAGACCAAATCTCTCGCATTATTCGCACACACCACCGCCATTGTTTCCAAATTCCTATTTATGGCAAAACTTATTGATTAACCCATTCGTCTGAGTCTTTGTCTGCAGTCGGTCCAATATCTATTCAATTCGCGGGCAACCTATTACGCCGGACTTAGCGAGTTGAGAAAGCTGTTAATTGTGCTTCAATCGGCTCTTATAATTTAAATATTCATTTCACAGCGTCATAGACATGAAGGACTAGGAATATTAAAAAAATCTTGGTTAATCGTAAAATTCACCAACTAAATTAGTTAGTTGTTTTCATATATAGAAAACACCGGTACATATGTACTGGCAAGACATTCTCCTATGATATACAATTAACATATACATCATTCTCAAGGTGATTGTTTCGACTACAAACTATTATATGAACGAGTCAAAATATATGACGATGTAAGAAAACATCTTCATATATATTTACTCATTAAGTTTTAGGTGCCCATAAAGATAAATATATAAACAAAGAGTTCTTTTATAAAGAAATAACGGAAAAGAGTACACCGTCGGGCAGTCCAGTTGATCGATACAAAACTAAGAGGACACTCTAACAGATTAAAGATAGCGCATCGGTGAGAGCGCGAGGGCGCGAGGGCCGTGTAGCCGCGCCCGATGTGCCCATTATGTCGGATTTATCGCAGTTCCGAACCGCCGCTCCAAGGGCCCATTGTCCAACAGAACGGAGACTTTCCTAAGTACCTCCCGGGTAATGTGCGACGAGAATTATTGCGCGGAACAGTTCGCTGAATGAATATTGGATTCTTTCTCACGCACTCCACCGAATGGTTTCTGGTAATGCTGTTTACAGGAAAATCGTTAAAGTGAAAAATTTCAACGGACTTTTCCCAAGTCTTTTGATGCGAAAAGCTTTAATTTTAAAAACATTCATAAGTGCTTTTAATAAGTTCGAGTGACTTAAATAACTTAAATAAAAATTACCCTCCTAATATAATTTAAAAGAAGTGTAAAAATAAAAAAAATATTATGAAAAAAACTTATTTCATTAATGGAATTAGATAAAAGGGAGAGTGTACTGGTCCTTGGGCAGCAAAAAGCTTTAGCGAATTTATACCAACCTGTAAAAAGTGATGACTCTGAAATATGTTATCATAATATTTTTTTCATATCGGATGTCGAGAGACCAATTACATCTGGCAGTACAAAGGCGGCAGGCAGGCTCAGATTGTAAGCAATAATTAATTTAATTATGTAATAATTCTAATATTTGAGACATTTCATCGTACTTTAATATTAAATATTTCTGAAATTATTTAATTTCGTATTTGACTAATCTTACACTAATTGATATCAAGTGAGCTGTTTGTTACATTCATCTCCGCAAAGCTTTCATAATACATCGGTAATTAATCACCCTGTATAAAAATTAAGTATTCATTCCATTGGTCACGCTATAACTTGAAAAACACTGTAAACTATATTTTTTTATCACATTGCAGAGGGTTCTTACTTAAAAATTAAAAATTATAAAATTTCCCTAAAACTTAAAATTGAGATTGACAGAGAGAATTTTAGGACATTTAAATAATAGGCCTTTGACAGCTAACGAATGTACTACATCGTTTAAATTATCGTTTAATTGCTGCTTTGGCCGTAACCATAGATCAACGACTTGATTTATTTATATCACAATTGTAACATACAAATAATAATATACATTGTAACATACAAATAATTACATGCGCAGGTTCTGTTTCAGACATTGTTCAGAATAAAGATATTTGATTTTTTCTGATCTTCAGGAAACTATTTTTTGTTAATACAGTTGTGGAATATGCATTGAATACCCTACAACTTCTCTGCTATTATATAACAATAACATAGTTATAATGCACAGACAGTTATATAATTATCATACAAGCGACGCCGTACACTGCAAGCTTACACATTTAATATACAGCGAGAAACATCTGCGTGACTTAGTTTAGTTCTGGCTTCGGAGTTATGACATTCAGGTCGGAGCTGTGAGCTCTGTTCGTGAACTGAGAGGAGCTCGGTAATCATTTCAGATAATGTAGGGTGACAATGTATTTTAAATTCGTGAAATTTCCACAAAGCAATCCTATTTGTAATTTAATTATGTTTTAAACCATGTCGTTTGTGGTTATGAGTAAAATAATCAAAAGTCAATACAACGTATACATCGTTTAAAAGCCGTGCGCAGAATTGTAGATTATAAAATACGCAATACCTTAAATACAAAATGTACTTAAAAAATATTAGACAAAAAATTGTTGAATTGAATCAGTGATGGAAACATCCGCATTAAAACCAAGGTCTCCGACGTAGCGATACCAGTTTGAGTCGAAAGATTGTCGAGTGGAGACCACAAGCCGGTAGCCGTAGCGTAGGTATAGCCTCCGCTAAGTGACGAATGACAGTCAAATTCACAGAAAACCGATCATCGTTTTTGAACCTCTGATTTAAATATACTGGGTGATTAGCTGTCAATTAATATTAAGTAGAACCTAGTAGAAATAAAAGCTATTGACCTGTCTCATTACTATAAGAATTATGTCCTATCTTCATATTTCACAATAATCACTTTATGTAGGGTTGATCGGAAAGAGGTGTAAAGCTTTTTGCTCACAAATAAAACATAAACTCATCCTTTTAAAACTTTTATACCTATAACCTAATATAAAAACTAACTTACCTCTTTTTTAAGTAAACTGTCCCATTCAATACTAGCAAAAAATTCATGGTTCTTTATATCCTCTATACCATTAGGACCCGCACCAAGCCTGTAATATTAGTTTCGTATTTGTAATCAAATTAAATATTAAATTTTCAACCATTGAATTGAGCGCTTTCAGAGTATGCATTATATCAGAGTATTACCTATTCTGTGGATTCCTTTTAAATAAAGCGCGAAGTAGTGATTGTGCTTCTTCACTTAAATTAGATGGCATACCAAGTTTAGCTTTTAAAATTTGTGTCATAGTCTCATGTCTGGTAGAGCCGTGGAACGGTAAATTTCCCGTCAACATTTCAAACTGAAAATATTTCGAATGGTTAATATCAGTAAAAGTGTTAGTGGGGTAAATGTTAGAGGTGTAAAATTGGCCATGGTTATCAAATAAATCAACCTGTATAAGAATTTTTTAATTATTTATATTATAAACACAGAATATTTTATAATCTCCTAGGACCATCGCTATAATTACATCTCCCACTTACACTTACTATCATATACACAAATACACTTACATAAAGAACACAAACTCATGGACTCTTTAAGTAATGAAATTTGTTGCCTCTAAAATTTTACATACCATAAGCACTCCAAAAGACCACCAGTCAGCAGCAAATGTATGTCCTCTTCTATTAACAACCTCTGGTGCCATATATTCAACAGTGCCACAAAAACTGTACGCTTTGTCACTACTTGGAGGAAGTTTTGACAAGCCAAAGTCAGTTAGAGCTATATGACCATCTGCATCTAGTAAAATATTTTCAGGTTTGAGATCCCTGTATATAATTCAAGAGAAATTAATTTCTCTAGTTGCGACTACATAGATTCTTAATGTTGTTATTGCTGCCAACCCGGAGGGTCTTACAGCTTACAGAAATCACGTCGGAGTCCACTGAACGGTGATGACTATGGACTAGCTAAAAACAAGACGACATGCACTTCGCAGACGCCGGCTCAGTTCAGACCGACCGATCAGAGTTCATCGTGTATCTGTTAGTGTATTTTCTAAGATAGGGTTGGGGTTTTTAGGTAAGGGAGGATCCGGATCTTCTGATGGTCCACGCTGTTCGCGAATTACGAGTCGGAAGGCTGCCCCAAATCACGAATTCTACTGTGAGGTGCATATAGGTATCGTCGCGTTCTTATGTGTTGGGTACGGGCCAATAGATGACATGTAGGCTCCCAACTTAACATGGATGATATAGTCAAGATCCTTTGGTACAAAATGATCAAAATACATCCGCCTTCACTTGATTTGGATGATGAACTCTAACATGCTGCTTCAAGCTACAATTCTGTATAAACGCCTGCCCACATATTGGGCAAACGAACCGCCTATCGTTATTGTGTATCCGCATATGTTCTCTTAATGTCTTCAAGCGTGCGTAGGACTTTTTACAAACGTCACACTGGTATATCCTCTCGCCTCCGTGCTTTATTGAGTGCTCTTGCAACTCGTACTTCGTAAAGAACTTCATGTAACATAGCGGACACGAGTGATTCCTTTCTTGTAGATGCTGGAAACGAATGTGAGCGGTACGCCGGCTACACAGGTCGAAGACACGGGGACAAGACGGACAGGGGAATATCGCGGTTTTCTCCCCGTGTACCGTGTTCAAATGTTTAAGCCTGTGTTTGTAGGAGGCGAATTTCTCGTCGCATATCGGACACTTGTATCTCTTGTTTGATCTGTGGACCTTGGCTACATGCGCGTATAGAGAGGCATAAGATGGGAATGTATCCAGACATCGCTTGCAGGGGAAGTCCCCGCGCTCGTGAGTGCGGGCGTGATTCACCATGCGCTGGGACGTAGCGAAGCGTTTGCCGCAGGTCTCGCAAATGAAATGCTCGTAGTGGTCGTTCATATGTTTGTGGAGTGTTAGGAACATTTCGTACCGCTTGCCGCATATCTGACATCGGTGATCGTCTTTCGTAAGACTGTAGGGTAGAACGCTGTCGCCGTGCGAACAATCAAGGTACTTCCCATGTTCGCTGAGGTGGGATTTAAGGGTCTCATAGTCCTCGATATTTGCGCCGCATATCTTGCACGCGGTATCCGCGAAGTCCATCTTCAGAGGTTCGTACTTTCTCGGTTTCAGCAATGACTTCACGTCGGCATGATGCTGTTGCGTGTGTTCGCGTAGTCGCTCGGGCTCTAGGAACGAGGTCTTACAGAAGAAACACAAGTATGTACCCTTCCTATACTTGAAGGGGTAGGCAGTGCATGACTCCATTATCACTTTAATGTTATTTCTAAACGCAAGGCGCCTCTCGTTGCCGGCGTCCCGCGCCGTCACGACGGCCGCCGTTACATTCTCTGTGTCTGATCCCACTTCCTCCTTAATCTGTATATCTTCAGATTTTCTTCCTAAAAATAAGAAAACATTCCGATATGAGCTCTTCTTTTGAACGTTCATTTTTTTCTAAGCGACTTAGGAAATAAAATTTCATCGGCCCAACAGAACCTTTTGTGCTAATTCGATACATCTATGAGGGTAATACAATAAAATTTTCATAATTGTTTGTACTTAGTTTATTTTGACGCAGTTTAATTGACAATTTTCTTCTTTTCCATGGTGGCCATGGTGGGTACGCATGTGACTCTGCAAACTGCATTTTTGGACGAACGCGCTGTTACAGTACTTGCAGTCGAATCTTTTATCATTGTTATGAATCCGCATGTGTTCTCGTAAAGTTTTGATCCTGCAGTAGGATTTCTTGCAGATATCGCACTGGAACTTTCTTATCCCGACGTGTTTCACCATATGACTTCTCATCCTGGCTCCTGTTGAAGATTTGAAAGGGCAGTATTGGCACTGGAAGGGTTTATGTTTGATGTGAACGTGCTGGATATGTTTCGTACGCTGATTGCAGAGAGCGAAAACGGCGGTGCACAAGTGACATGGATACTCCACTTTTCTGTCATGGACTTGCTTGAGATGCTTCGATCTATCCCCGTACGACTTAAACTTATCCTTGCAGTAAGGACATTTGTATCTCAACTTGGGCCCGTGTGCATAAGACAAGTGGCTACTCCTTAGCTTCCGAGTGGCGAATGTGTCGTTACATTTGGAGCACCTGTACGCGTCCACAGCCACCTCGTGGGTGATCATGTGAGCCTGCAACCGATGGGCTGCTGAGAAAGTTTTCCCACATTTACAGCATATATTATTCTTGCAGTGCTGATTCATATGAATGTTCAAGTTTGTGAAGAGATCGAAATGCTTCCCGCAATGATAACACGTGTAGTTCTTGCAGTTCAAAAAGAAAGGAGTTATTCCGAGTCCATAGTCATTTGAAATTGGTTTACTATGAACAGTGGTTAAGTGATTGGAAAATTCGTCTACATCTGTCGTGATTTGAAGGCATATAGTGCATTGTAGTTCGGTGACGTCGGCCTTGATTGTGTTGAAGGGGCGGACGAAGCGAAGGGCCTCAACTCGGTTGGGATGTCCCTTCGTATGCTCTCTAACTTCAGTAAAGTCACCGAAAGTGATCGGGCAATAAGCGCAAACAAACTCTCCCCGTTTCCATCTAAATGGGCACGCGTTCGAATACTCTATAATAATGGCGGCATTATCTCTGTGATCGTTATATTTTCGCCTCGGTTTCCATTTTACATTGTAATCCTTTGGCCCTAAAAACAAAAGAAAATTCTCTGTAAATTTTCCCGTGATATTTTTTACACCAGTGGGTAGGTAGATATTTTAATAATTTTGAAAAAATACTTCAAAATCCAGAAGAAAACCAACAATTAAGTTTATACAGAATCATGAGATATCTACCAAACAAAATGACACAAATCCTTTATCAATCAAATAATGAATCTCCTATTTTAAAAATTTTAAATACAAAATTAGGTGCTGTAGAAAAAAGTTACTAAAATACAATTCCGCTTGTTTGAAAAGATTTGTTTAGTTTAAATTTATTTTATTTTGAATAGGCCATTTGTGAAAGTCTGTAACATTATTCAAATAAACCAGTTTCTTTATTCATGTTTAAAAATTGCTCTAAAATTATTATTATGCTTTTAAATAAATATGTTCAACAAATCTCAAATGTTTTACTTTTAAATATCACCTGCATTATCAAGAAACAGGGAAACATTTTATGATGCCTGTGTTTTACATTTAAAAATGTTAAATAAAATTAAGTCAGGTACAAGAGTTGTAACTTATACATTTTTGCAAACTTATGTCAGAAAATATTTGCTTAAATTTAATTCATTTTAGGCTATTTATAGTATTTATTATAAATAATATTTTATTATAAATAATATTTTGCAGAATGTATACTGGCGACATAAAAAGATAATTCTTTTAGTGATGAATAAGGATATAAGGATCACGTGAAAATGCTTCGTATGAAATCTTCGTTTTATATCATATTTTTAATTGTTTTTAATCTTACACTGTTTTAAGTCATCCTTCCGGTTTCAAATTAAAATTCGAACGAAGACATATTTTCGGACGCCGCCAGTAATGTTAGTTGTTATTGCATTTCGGCTGATTTGAGAAGAAAAAAGCGGAAGGGAGATATTTGACAACCTAATATGTTCTATTTTTTTTACTAGTTACATTATCATATTAAACACAATTCACCTCTAAAGTTAGCAACCTAAACGTTAGGCAAATTCGACAATAAGTCATGACGAAAGTAAATTTGAAAAATTATTTTTTCAAAGACTATCTATGTATTATAATTGGACAGCACGTAACGATCTATTATCAAACAGAATTTTTTAGCATTATTGTTCCTTTTTGAGGTTTAATTAACTATTTACTTATGGTAATGTGTACCATTTTACCGATTTCTATATACGCATCTTTATACGGTGGCCTTACAGTTGCAATATAAATAACATTTTAGTATGTTTATTAATAATTATAGGTATTTATTTTAAAGATTTAAATAATTTCAATGTTCTATAGTTAACAAAATATCGATGATAACATAAAAATTTATTAATAACCTGTGACGTCATTATTATACGTCAATGTCAAATATCTTAGTATACTCTGTGAATAATCAGTTTTCATTGTAACGATGGTGGGGAAGGTTATGCAGTTTTAATATCAAAATAAATACGTATAATCGAAAATAACACAATGTTAAACACATAGAAATTGATAAAAGAACTGTAAAATTTGCTACAATTGTTGATAAATCAATGAATGTTAGCAGGTAAATGTGATAACAGAAAATAAATCATGGTGAAAGTTTTTGTTTAGTCTGGTTTAGTGTAAATAACTTTAGAATTCCTGTTTAATAATATCTATATCAAAGACTTCTACGTATACAGACAAAATTATGTTGTTATTTCACTTAATGCGTCGTAATGTTTGTTTAATAGAAATAAAAACGAGAAAACTTGTTTGTTGACCTTGTATAGCTTTCCTGTTTATACTACTTCCTTTTTCAAAAAACTTGGTCCCTTCAATATACCAAATTATTTCAAGTACATCATGAAATTTACGTGGATTATATATCAATCAAAATCAAATTTTAATTTTCCAAACATTGCTAACAAGTTGCATTTTAATAAGTATTATGTTGAACATTTATGTGACTCACTTTTCATCATATACTTTCTTGTCTTGTTGCTTTTTGTTGTGTAATAGACAACTTCAATAAGATCTTAGGTTTCGTATCATATTGTAATAACATTTGGCATGTACATTTTTTTAATATTTCTAATTCTTGTACTGCCAATATTTTTAATATTCTAATATTTGTTTTATATTTATTTTATTGAATGATAAAGATATGGTTTATATAACTTTATAAACACAAAAATGGTTCTTAATTTAAAATCATTTTTTTTAAATTTTCAGATCACCCTTACATTGCTACAATGACCAACTGGCAAATTTATCTGGTACTTTGGAGTTTGTTATGCCTGGCAAACTCCGAATACATTCCACCTGGACCAGCTTACCCATGTCCTAAGACTGAAAGCAACTTACTGTATCCTTGTATATGTGATAAGGGTACAGATGCAGGATTGTATATAAGATGTGAAAATGTTGGGCTTGCAGTCTTGAGTGTGGGATTGGGTAACATTGCTGGACTAGGTTTTCCCATCGAGAGGCTGGAGCTCAAGGAATGCAAAATAAGTTAGTATTTATTCACAAAATTTAACAATGTGTTCTTTACTTTATTCTTGTATTAAAATGTGGTACTATAAAGAATTTTTTTTACAAGGTTTTTTTATTTTTATTAATTGACAACAGTTTCAAAGACAAATTCTTTTTTCAATTCCAATGAATATAAATA
>DWIC01000211.1:0-13745 GCA_018248135.1 Battus belus
ATATAGGATTGTATCCCGGGAATCTTACTGCAGCAAGTCCCAATTAACAGTCAGATGATTGGGTTTTCTAAAGACGACGAAGCATATAAAACTTTAACAACACAGAGATTGCGCTATATTGTAAATAAAAATGCTAACCAAAAAAAAAATACTTTTAAATTTTTCCTTAATATTTCAATAGCTATATTACTAAGTATAAATGTTTTTTTTTTGTTACATAGTAATTCCATTTTTAAATTTCCAAAGACTACAAAACCAAGAAAAAGTCTTTAGCCTCATTTCAAAAAAGAAAAGATAGAAATGGAGTTCCTTATGTATTGTTGTTTTATGTCGGAAAGTAAAGCTTTAGAATGCTTTTGTCTGTTGTTTTGTGAAATAACTTTGACTGGGATACGATACAGTTATGATTATGACAAGACCTCTCTTTATTAACAACCCTACTTACACTTCCTACAGACAAAAGTTATTGTCCAATCACAAAAAAATGTAGCTGTTAACTTGTTTTGTTCTATCCGTTTTTATTGGAAATATGGGGAAATATGAAATATGAGGTGGGGGGGCGATGTCCAGCAATGGGCCCAGTATGGCTGAAATGATGATTTATTATTATCGTCGACTAGGCCGGTGGGCAACGTTGATTAATTGTATTCGTAACGGGTCGTTAACTTTATTTTAAAACAATACTATGTATTTTTATTATTATTATGTGATATGCTGTGTTATAAATATGCATTATAAAGTTATAAATAAATAATGGCCGACATGGTCGAATCGAAACGATGGGATTATATTATTATGAAATAAGAAAATATAAGATACAATTCTTAATGATGCTTACTTCCAACGAAAAAAAACAAATAGAGCATGTGATTGTTTCCCACGCCATGTGCACTACGTTTGTGGAATAAAAATAATTGTAAAGATGTTTCATATCTCTGCCTTGATACGATTTGGCAGCTGGATGGGGCGGCAGCCGTCGCGGCCGGTTCATCGATTGGCTAGCGGAAGGGGGGCTGAGGCATGTCTCCAAAATATTAGAACTTCTTTTCAACGACTTTCACGACGAGCGAACCGTTCTCCCTGCATCCTGCACCTTTTAAAATGCTTTTACAATGCTTATTGCCGATTGTGAATTGCAGTGAAAAAAACTGTTATACGTCATTTTTTAAACTAATATTAACTATTTGATAAAACTATA
This sequence comes from Battus belus, assembly GCA_018248135.1. Taxonomy (NCBI): domain Eukaryota; kingdom Metazoa; phylum Arthropoda; class Insecta; order Lepidoptera; family Papilionidae; genus Battus; species Battus belus. Next base: position 1,199 of record DWIC01000211.1, read on the forward strand.
GCCTTGGTCTTACAGTAACTTGAAATCGACTCAGATATCATTATTTCTTTATATGTTATTTTCATGAAAATACCTTTTGGATTCCGCAAGTCCTAAGCTTCTCGCAGTCTGTAGAGCCACGGCCTTATTTTTTTTTAATTTCTGTGAATTTTAAAATGTAAGAAACATTTATTTAGCAAACCAATTTACTGTATACTGTCTAAATTCATATAACTCAATTTTATATGGTCATTCAGTCTGTCAACTATTGATCAAACAAATAGACAGGTACATGAAATGTAACGAACAATTATTTAAATATCTAAATATTTAATTTATATAAGCATTGTTTTGTAAACAAATAGAGGCATCCTGTTATAATTAGTTGTCATTATAATAACAGAGTTATGTTCCAGATATAATACATGTGGGTCGCAGAGCAGCGGCGCGCCGGCCCAGATGGCTGCTGCTAATCTTTTCGATAGCATGTGTTTTGTGATATACTACCGATGAGATCAGAGCGTCGCTCCTCTAATCATTTACGAAACATTTTATTTTTTGTGATCGGCTGTTCCTAGTCCAGGCTTGTTGAGAATCATTTCTAATAAATCTTAGTAAAAAAATTGTTTAGCCCTCGGACTACGTTGACAGACGACATATTTAAAATCACAGGAAGTCGCTGTCAGACCGACCATCGTGGCGATCTTTGGGGGAGGTCTATTCCAGTGAGCGCCTACCAGCTGAAAGACAAGAGTCTAGCATAATTGGCCGGAGCTGTACACGCTTACACTAGATAAAATAAATTTGTACAATATTATATGAAACTTATGTTTATGTATTAGGTGGACTGGAAAGTAATGTCGTTACCGCGCATTCATTCTGCTGAAAACTCAATTGATTTTCACCGCACCGGCATGAAAATTTGCATACTAGATGACAAAATGTTGTATATAAAGAAGGTGAAATTTCTAATCAACATATTGTTGATTAGAAATTTCCGAATAAAAACTTGACAAAAATGCAGTCGCGTGAATTTAACTTCCAAGTAATATGTCCAAGTAATATTTTAAGTTTTGTGATTAGTTAGTTAGTTAATAAAGCAGCATTATAATTTTTGACACGGGACATCCAATGCTGGACAAATGCCTCCTTCATAGATTTCCAATATGGCCGGTTGGAAGCGGTCTGTATACAGCAACCAACAATCTTAACAAGGTCGTCTTATCAACTTGCTGGTAAACAAATAAGTTAAAAAACGTTTTTACTATGTAATCGTCATCGGGCATTTATGCAGAAATACCGACATTTGCAATATTTACAGCATTACACGAGCTTGTAAATCTAGCGGGAAGCCTTGAGGAGAAAAGCGCGTGCGTGTATCGAGTAATCTTCCTCGAACACCCTCTCGTACGCTTCCCGCTTTTTAAGATAAAATGCCCGCGCGTGCCTCGGTTTGTTTATTTACAAATAGATGGATGTATGGCGCTCCCGTTGGCGGCGTTGGCGTCGGCGTTGGCGTTGTCAGCACACAGGGGTCGAGCCGACGCCCCCCGCGAGACTGCCGACGTCCCCCGCTCTACGGATTTTCCCCGTATTGATTTTGCGCAGCCGACGGGCGGCCGGGAGATTTGTTTCTCATCTTAACTTTTCCTTTTCTAGTTACTGTTCTTGTAAGTTTAACTGTACGATGTTTTTTGTACTAGAAAGTGAAGCGAGGGCGTTCACCCGATGCCAAGTGGCGCGCCCGTAACGGTGCTGGTTACGCTGGGTTTTGTTGTACAATATTATCCCGTATTAGCTGAAACTCTATAACAATTAATAAAGAGGGCTATTCGTACATCCTGCATGTTGATAGGAAATAGGTAAATAAAGACCACTTGTCTGCAAAATGTTTTAGGCCACCACCTTAGATCTCATCGTTGCTTCCCATCAGGCAAGATTGAGGTCAAACGCACTCAAATACATAAAAAAAGGCTTTTCACCTGCCTCCAACCATGTTTAATAATTACTATTAATGTGTAATAATCACTATTATTCTGAAAAACATCTGATTTTTTTTTATTGAAATACGACATTCCGATAATTTACTAAGTGGCAAACAATAATTATTTTTAATATGTATTAATCTGAATTTTGAAAGCTTAACCATTAACTGACAGCAAAAAAGCTAAACTTTCACACCCTTGAACCTCTTACTATTTTCAATCACTATGGATAACACCTGAAGAAACTTTTATATAAAATTCTGGTGAACCAGGAATTAAGATATTACATAATCAATACACGGTCGCTTCCAGCGAGTCCCATTAAAAATCTATGGCGAGGCCTATGCTATCCCCAACAGTGAACATCTAACAGTTGATTGATGATGATGATGATACAGGTGTTGCAAGTCGTTGTTTTTATTGAGACTGATATACTGTGTCGGGTCAAAACGAATGTAAATAATTAAAATGATAAAGAATCCATTTTCTAATTGACCCATAAAATGTTTAACACCAGACTATACAATTTATTTGATTACTTAATATTCATTTAGTATTATTCCTTAATATTTAATTAATATTTAATAAATTTAACTTTAGCAGAATTTCGAGTGACTTTATATTTATAAGTAAGAAAAAATAGAAATAATGTACAATGCAAGTTTTTTATAAAGTCATCAAAAATATTGAGGGTAGTCATAAAATTACATGGGCGTCGAAAATTTCCGCGACTCCGTGAGTACAGCAGTTTGCGGGGGGCACAAGCATCACGTGCGCAAAGGGAAGAGGAAGGGAGACGATCGATCGGCTCTCGGCGCATGCCCTCCACACCGCCACGTGCCTGTGTTTGTTTACTTACTGCATGCAGCACCCAATATCGAGTGACGATTAAACATTCTTTTCTCTACTTGAATGAAGGGCCAGTCAAGCTTTCATTTCTTCATATTGTGACCACGTGGGGTAAAAGCATTGCACTCTCTCATTGGCAATAAGCCTATATCCCACCAGTGGTAACATTAACAAGGCTGATAACAACCAACATTCATTTATTACAATGCGAAAGCTAATGTATCATGTCATCGATCATTCACAGTAATTACTTGTCTACCTCGTGAGATAAATACCAGAAACAATCTAAGAAACTATTATCAAATTGATTTTTCCAATAATGACTTCCTTCTGCTTAAAAAAAGCAACGGCGGTACCAAACGCGTCATCCGAGAAAAGCCCACGATAAACTTAGTCATGGTTATTTTGCGATAAACATCACAAATATCCTTATATATTAGTGCAATTTATTTACAAATTGTATTATCAAATAAGAAATCATTTACAAAGTACGTGGGTATTATATTTTTTGATAAACTAAGAAATTCAAACAAGTAGGTTTATTATAAAAGCGTACACAGTTGACTATTAAGGAGTTACTTATTTTATGAAGCCTAGAGAGAGAAAGATGTTGTAATTATTTCACATACAATATTTTATTTTAACGAACCAATAATTTTTTGGACTGGACAAATTCCGTGGGTTTCTGACGGCAGGGCGCAGTGCGTCTAGCTTAAGACCTCTTTTAAAGTAGCGAAGCTCAAGAGCTCACGAGGGAGTCTCGGTTCGTTCTATTTCGTTCGTTAGTATTTCAACATGGGCTAGCACTCTCAAGAGAGACTACCCTCTAGTGACTACACTCGTCGGTAATACCCGCTTAGCATTCCGACACAAGGGCGCCCTAGAAGGCCGAACCTCAGATTAACCAGTAGCTATTGCTTGGTAAATATCACTAATGTCACTTCGGAAAGCGTTAGCGCTGGGAGAAGAAATTCCAGCAACGCTTCTATCTAATATGTTCGCTGATCAACCATATTGTTGCAAAAATCACCAACCAATAACAATGTGTTGTGCATGCACGCATGATGCATTGTTTAAATAAATAATCGGGAATTTACGGAAAATTTTCCGTACATTGTGATACGGTGTGATCCAATGGTAGGTAGTAGAGAAGGTTGTGGTAATGACTTCTATAAACCCATATTAGTAAGACATTCAAGTTGGAAAACCGTTGAGGCACACGATAGAAATTATTTTAATAATTTTACCATTTAATGGGCGTATAATAAAAGATTAAAAATCGCAGTTTTACTCATGACCTTGAGACGTACGATAGCAAGTTTATGGACTTACGTAGAAGCTTCATGAAGAATATGGCCAAAGGTTTGCCCTACAGTGCAGCGTTTATTTGCAGAGTATTTTTTTTTGATTTCTCAGCGACTTTTACAAAAATATTACAATAAAATATTGACATAAAACCTGGGGACTATGAGTGAAATCCATTGATATAGTAGAATGGATCGGCCCGAAGCGAGGTTCCCTCGTGCGCCCTCGTGGTAGCCCAGCAGCAGAGGACTGAGACTTGCGATAGTAAGTTGTGGGTTCGATTCCCGATATAGCCTTTTATACACACTGTACATTAATAACGTGGGATTGGCACAGCTCACAAAAATTTTTCCAGAAGATGGGTGGCAGCGTCCTCTGCGTGTCCTTATACCACACTGCGATTGCCGACCAGCCAGCCAAGAGTGGCGGTTATGGTGTATCCCCCGTAGATATGTTTGCCTCCCCAAAATGCCTTTTATTACGTTACTACCCTCGAAGTTACATGTTAATTATATTTAAGTTAATCGAAGTTAAGGTTATGGCATTATGGACTTGTTATTATTATTTTTTTTTCAAATTAAACTCTTTAGGAAAATCTCTCATGAAAAAAATGATAAATCATTATCATGTCAGTCGATAGAAGCCGACTGATCTTTGGGGAGAGGCACATACCTTCCCCCAGAGAACGCCATCATGACCGGTCCTGCACTGCCCGCATCCAGCGATTTCCTGCGACCATTACTGTGTGATAATATATTCATAAATTAAGTACATACATATATTCATGTCTTAAATTGTTACAGTATGATAGTGTTGTCACCTTAATAGATATGTACGACAATCCCACATTAACTGTTAACATATATATTGCTTCTGCCGTATTTATGAACTTGGGAGATTTCTTGACAAATTCGATATTCTCTGTGTAGTGAAATTACAACCTTTGAAACAGTTCGACGTACGAGACATACGAGTGACCGCAAGCGATAATTCGCGGCAATCGGTACTTCACCTCCACTTAGACGGAAGTGGCCTCCGCTTTGGGCGGGCTCGCCGTTGGCCTCATTGCTGTAAGGATAAACAGACAATTTGTATGTTAGGCCGCGCGTGCGCCTCACGCGATTGTATAAAGTTCGAGGTTATGTTTGTGTGTACACTCCTTTACACAGCGTGGATAGCGTAGCGTGATCACATTCACGACAGTAGAATTTTAAATACGTCGCAACTCTTATTCCACTCCGTATTCTTTGTGCTTGTTATAAAAAGATTTTCTCTTTTTTAATTTTTGTCTTAAATGGAAGTGGTAATTAAATAACCAATAAATATCGGTTATATTAGATTTTAGACATTAGATTTTTTTTACATTTACAACTTTAGCCGTATGCCTTTTAAGCCGTGGTAGCCTACCGAACTGACAATTGGGTTCGAATGTTGTGGGTTCGATACGCGTGATACAATCTTGTATAGTTACCACTTGGTGCATTCATTAAAGAGGATCATTGTCATTGTTCACAAACAAATTCCAGAGGATGAAGAAAGCCTGGCGATTATGGTATATCCTCAGCAGAGATATCTTTAAAGGGAGGCTCATGCTTTGCAGAGGGCGTTTATCGGTTGAAGAGAGAGAGAGAAGAGATATCATTTTATGCATCGACAAGTAGGACGAGTCCTTCTTATACCATGATCTTCTCTAAAAATTTTCCTTAATTTTTTTCTCTCTCTACAGGAAAAGAGGATAAACTATATAAAGTAAGCAAAATATGTACACACGGCGATCATGTGACATTCGAATTTTTCCAGAAAATTTATTAGACGGACTTGGTTCGATACATATTAAAATAGACAGTACTTATAATGTAGGTACTTTAAAAATAACTACATACAATACATAAAAAAATAACCTTTAAAAATACTTAATAACCTTTACTAATTTTTTAACAAACGTTTTTAAAAATTTCGATATGCGATGAAAAGCCTATAGAAATAAGGGTTTTTGTTGTTTTAGAAATAACATAGCTGGGCTAACTGTTAAAGCCGTCGGCTCCCTTCTCCTTAAATATAGTTATGATTATGTGATACATTCAAATGTCGAAAACTTAGTGAAAAAGCGAATATGTATATGAATGTACTTGAATAAAACGTAAAATGATGTGTATACAAAAGGCGTTGAACGAGAAGCTTATAGTTATGTTCTATTGAACCATGCCTCGCATATGTACAGTCATACACAAAAAGCTTAATCGATGTTACACCCACGCAGTACCATAATGAAGTGTTCGTGCGGGTACAAAGTGCGAGAGACTAAGAGCATCTAACAGTTCTATACTGAATCATTTATTTGTATCCAATTTATATGATTTAGTGATCGGTTGTGATTTTTGTCAAATATTATCGGTTGAGATCGATTAAAAAACGATTATTCGAGTTCATTAAAAATCATTTTGTTTATTCATTTATCTACATTTATTTTACACTGTAATTCTTTGACTTTGATTACTTATGTATTATATTTCGTCATGAGAAGAATGTCGGAAGATTTTAACATTATAGAAACTAAAAACAAATTCATCTCAACCATAAGAACGTCAATTTAAAACCACGAGAAATCCAAACGCCCGGATCTGAGAGGAGCTCAGAAAATTCAAGTAACAAATTCTTACTCCAGAAGAATAATTAATTTCCATGTTTTTTTACTTAAAAACCCTACACACTGTATTACAATTTTTTAAGATTTTTTTGTCGTAAAGACATTACTACACTACATGTTGTAAACCGTAAACAATTGCTCACAATTATAAAAGTGTACATTATACCCGCCAAGAAAGATCACAAAAAGACTTTATCTCTCGACGTGTCTTGTGATGATGATGTGTGGTATTTAGACCTGGGTACAGACCTACACAACAAATTAAACCGTTCTTAATAACTGCATTCAATTCGATTTTAACGAGATATGATAATCGGAAAAGTCGGAATCCTCGATTTGCTTACTCATCGCAGAGGATTAATTTACTTTTAAAGTAACTATGATTAACTATTTTTTAAATATAACAAATACCTAATTAGATTATGTGCATAACGTTGTAACTCTATCCAAACACAATTTACTGCCAAACTGCCGACTCCAAATGTGATTTAGAGCGTGAAGATAAAGACGGGTAATACAATTAAACAATGCGAGTGAACGTTCCCGGGTATCACGTAAGCATTTGTGACCCCTTTAACGATTCACCCTTGAAATGATCTATGTACAGGCGCGAGTTACAACCCCATAGTACGTTACATCACCCCGTACATACAGGGGTTGTAGAGGGAGTGTATATTGATTTGTGACGTCACCGGTCCCCGGAGCCGGGGTGTAACGGTGCGTCGGCGGGGAACAAAGCCCACCCTTGCGTATTATCCTGAATAGCGTTATGGCAGCCGTTCCACATGGATTAGGGGCTTTCTTAAACGAGATGGTTGTTTTTTTCATTACAACGTTTCTTACAAAGGTAGACAAATGCATATAAAAATGGCAGGAAGATTCTTTCGCCGAATTTCGGCTCATCTATTTATTTATATGATTTCCCTCCTTGAATTATTTAAATCAAATTTTTTATTGCATAATAGGCCTTAGAAAACTCTTTTCAGATGGACACTTGTTTGAAGCCGTTGTATCTTAATTTAAAATTGGATTTCATTCTATGAAATTGGGCTTTTCGGGTAATATTTTATCAATAAAAACTAGTAACCGTGAACGATCTTATCACGACTGACTCTTCGGGATATTTAAAAATAATTTTGGACCGTGACTTCTGCGGGGAACCCATCTGTCTTCTCTTGCCAGAAGACTGATCTCCGCTGCTTACGCTGTTCGACTCATAAAGACAAATTCGTTTATTGTGGTTAATTTCATAGCGTATAGTCCCACGGCATATTACTCGGGGGTAAGATATTGAGTCAATATTTGTAATTCAAAAATGGTCGGTGTCACAATATAATATATGTATATAAATGTTTTGTCTGTCCGCACAAACATTCAAAGTTATTTAAAGATCAGCGATAAACACGGTTTAAATACACGGAATAAAAATATGTTGATCACTCGTAGTTTTCTTCTTCAAAAATTAAATTTATCGTTTATGACAACGTATACGTACACACAATAAAATTCCACAAACAATTTCAAACCTGCTGGAGCAATTTCAAATCAATAATAAAATATAATATTACTGTCGAGTTTCTCGTTTGCTCTTTTCGGCAGAACCGCCTTCCGAGCTGGTGGTCGGTACCTTCCTATAGGACCGACAATACTATTTTACGTTGATTAACGATTTGAAAATGATTGTAACAACCTATTATGATTTGGAACTAGATTGGACTATAATATGAATAAATAAATAAGCTCTTAAGGTCACAGATATCGCCACAATGAAGAAAAGTGTACGAAATATTTTATTTCGATTAGAAATATTGCGATCTTTCTCTAGTTTTGTTAAGCAAGCCTCGTCGTTTTGAGCCATTCCCATACGCATTTCTTCCAGTTAACAATCTCCCTTATTTATATAACTAAATATTTCTGAGAGACAAATACATATCCGTTATATATATTAAGCTAATGGAAAAACACTTGCGTGTTCCTTGTCAACTTAGTTACTTGCAATGTAAAAGCTTTAATGGGTCGAATGCATAGCTCATACTGCGTATCCTGAAACCAATGGATACAAAAATAATAAACAACGTATTGATGAAGAACTGAAAATCGTTTAATATCTGTTCCTATAGACTTTGTATAGCATGAGTATTGGCTTGTAACATTCCAGAAGAAAAAAAATGAATGTGACATATTTTAGAGTGATCGCTTTATACAGCATGATTGGAAACAGTCGTAAAAGTTGTAAATCTTTAGGTGACTAATGAGCTATATACATATTTAAATTTTTTACACTTACAACAATCAATCATAAGTTAGACAAACTTCATAGATATTGTTGTCGTTTGGCGTTATAGAAGAAATTACGCGGAATAAAGTACAACGCAGTTGTGAAAATGTAAAGTGATGCATGCATTACCCCTTTAGCTTTTCTTTGCATATGACAATAAAGGCATATTACATATTACATAAAATTTTATTTCAGTTCGAAATAAAATAATTAGATTGTATGCTTACAACGCCGGCATTTAAAATACGATATTTATATATATATATTAGTTGAGAGGGCCACAGCCAGCCCCCTAAAGGCTCATAGCCTCCCCCGTCCCCCCAAAGATTGCTACGATGACGTTAATCATGACGTGGTCCACTTAGCGGACCTAGTGGACTTCATTATAAGGATAAATTGAGATATGTGAGAAGAAAGTGGCAAAACCTCAAGCCTTTTGTTTCTAAATATATCATGTGCGTCTTTGCGTCGCATTCCGCACGATAAATATCTTTTTAAATTTAAATAAATGCATTAATTCACTTTTCACAAGTACCTCTCCAAAAATTACTTTGTACCTATCATCTTATTTACCTTAGAAATTTGTGTCATGGAATTATTCTCTTAAATTACGAAAAAGATAATGAGTTTGCATCATTTATTCATAATCAGTAAAGATCTATAAACTATCTTAAGTGGATAATAATAGGAACGAAGCAATGAATAAGTTTTTAATTAAAATTGCACAATACAAAAAATTAACTCTATGAGACTATTTTTTTATTTATTGATTCTATACACCACTGCCATTGGCGGTCACGCTTTTGTTTTCACAATATCAGTCTATATTTCCGTTTATTTTTCTGCGTGTTTACTAACATAAATTACTCTAGTCAACTATTTTGGACGCTTTTCGAGATCGTATTCAAAACAAATTACCGAGTATCATCATTAGGAAGGTCACGTAACAAAACGTGCGTGACGTATACAATGCGTCATGCGATAATTTGAGTATGTCTCCCTGATGACAATTTAAAGGTTCGTTAGCCGAAAATAAGGCGGCGGACTTAATTAGTAACGAATGCAGCCGACGCGGTCTGCCACTCCCATTGTCCGCGGGTAGTCGAGCGTGGGCGCTGGTAGGCTCATACTATAAGGTCCATGGAACACACGCAACACATTGTTTTGGAAAATGTCGTTTTCTTTGTAGTTTGTAGCATCTGGCCGAGTTGTAATATGTTCCTCATCGCGGTATTTCGTCTGTCGATCCTAATGCTGGGCGACCGCTGGAGCTTCAGACATTCACACTACCTTGGAGAACAAATCCATCTATACGGAACAGGATATCTGCTAAAGTAGATATGCAGTAATATTGAAAGTAATAATTCGAATTATTAAAAAAAACTGTCTTGTGATACATGTCTACCGTATTATATTCGGTGAACCAGAAAGTAATGTCGTTTCTGCGTATTTATTTTACAGAAATATCGATTGATTTTTGCCGCTGTCGAAAATTTGTATATTAGATGACAAAAGGTTCTCGATAACGAAAGCGAATATATTGTTGATTAGAAATAAAAACTTGTTAAAAATGTAATCGTGTGAATTTTACTAAACAAAGTGACATTACTTTCCGTTCCATTTGATATGTAATTTTCCATTGTTATTTTATTAAAAACAATTGTTGAGAACATGTTATTTTGACAATCCTGGACAAAGAATCAGAGGTGGTATCTTTAAGAGTGAAGTCTTTCTGTGGAGTGTGTGCGTGTGTTCGACCTCGATATATAGAAAAGAAAAATTAGTATCAACACTAGGTTTTCTTTGACGAAAATCCAAGCTCTCCGGTGTTCCTTTTTGATGAATAATGACGAAGAACTCTTTGATGAACAATCAATATTTCTTTCTTTCAAGAGTTCATTTTTGTTGTGTTTTTCCTTTACGACACGTGTCTAGTGATTTGAACACGGTGTTTACCCGACTAACGAATATCTCAAGGTGACGAACTCATAGTTTATGTATTTAATGCAGCGTATAAATTTTCCACAATTACACTTTTTTAAAGTAAATTGTGGTGTTAATTCTGATTTTGAAAAAGGACGCTGTTGTAGATACAGTTATCAGGTGTACTAATCGTTGACGTAATTATGAAACATTATCAGTAATTACAATGCACGCGTCAATAAAGCAATTAACGAGCGTTGAGACGGTATCAGGAGTGTCTGAAAGGACATTACGATTGTAGTTAAGCATTAATTACGTTAGTTCATCGCACTTGGAAAAAGGTTCGTTATTTTGCAACAATACATAGAGTTATTGCAAGTAATGAAAATGTGACGAAATCGTTATCTTGAAGAAGGAAAATAAATAAGACGTTTCAACATTGGAGAAGAAATGTGACAAACCGTCCAGCTCGGTAAGTCCAATAAAGAAGATGACTCGCCGAATCCAAGTTGGCTTCGTTGGCAGAGTTCGGGAAGTTTCAAAACATCCTGTCTCCTTCAAAATACCCTCAAATTTGAAGACAGATCTTTGACTAATCGGTGTTGCTATTGATGAGGTTCGAACCGAAATGTGGTTGCTTATGACGGATCTCATATGCAGGTACAAGGTTACCCAGCGAGCAACGGAGAGGGCTGTGTTCGGAGTTGCGTCGTCCGTAGTAACTAAGATCACCGACGTAGCTTCAAGAGTTTGTTGTGGCAGTAGACTAGGCATGTACAGTGTCCCGAGTGTCTAAGGTGGAGATGGTATTGTATGTGGGTTGTGGGCCCACTGGTCTTAGAGACTCTTGACTCTAGGCTGGTCTAGAGAGGCAGGGTGAGAACATCACTCTTACAACCGAGGGCCGATGCCGCCGAAAGGTTCTTGAGTGGCGACTAGGAACTGGTCGCTGCGGCGTGGGAAGGCCCTCCACATGGTGGACAAATGGTTTAGTCATTTTTAGAAGAATTACTTTAATTCTTATATTAAAGTAAATTAAAATAATTTCTTAAGCAGGTGCTTAACGGAGTAACTTATCTGAGTCTCTCAATACGTATTTAGTTTGGTCGGTTGTTATTGCCTGGTATACATAACTTACCTTAGTAAAGTTACTCCATTTAAAAATCGTTATGTAATGTACGTGAAATTTTTGTATTCATTATCATTTCAGCCGTAGGACGTCCAATGTGGACATTTACAATTTACAATAGAACCGGTAGGAAGCTTCCTGAAACTTGAATCTTCTGAAGACTTAATAGCGTCGTCTACATTGAGGGTGGACTTACGGTGAGCTTTTCGATACGTGGTCTCGACTCCAGAACCGTAATGTCCACAAAGCCTTCTGTTCTATGAGCCATGTCTTGCCCTGAGGCACTTCAACTTTTTGTATTAATCAAAAATTAAACTTTAAAGTAAGCATTTAAAAAAATAAAGAAGGATTCGTCCGATGTATCCATGCAATGATATATAATAGGTTGTCAAATATCTCCCTTCCGCCTTTTTGTCTTGAATTTCGCGGCTATGTACAAAGCGCTACAGAGC
>DWIC01000212.1:0-13713 GCA_018248135.1 Battus belus
CCTATTATATATATACGTTATATACGTTGAGGTTGAGGACTATTTTTTCATAATATATGTATATTATTATCGACTCTCGATTTGCAGCTAAGGTCAATCTGATGAAAATTGAAATCGTTTAGTGTATCCATTTAGGATAGCTGCGAATGTTTTGTTTTCATTGAAGTGATACTTGTAACATGCCTTTCATCATCATCATCGTCATTTTAGCCTTTAGAAAGCGGCCTGCTTCCAGAGACTTCTGACGACAATAACGTCTGTGTATCTTATGAGTAGACGTTGCACTTGCCCGTCCGTGGTCTTTAGCTAGTAGCTGTTCTGTTAATGTTACACGATCTTTGAAATAAATAGAACTTCTTTATGCATGAATATTAATTGTGATATATCTGCAGGCAAATATCATTTCCAAATACAACTCCCGCTTTATGAGAACAGTGGTATTCGATGAACTTATATTTCTTGTGTTGTTGTGTCGACTCGAAACTTAAACTAAATATATGAATCATAATACTTGTGTACTCTAGTTAGTAATGTAACATTGACGGCCTTAATTAAACTAGACGGTTATTAATTTAAAGACTTTTACTATTTTTAACTAATTCTAGGTTAATATTATACTTTTCGTATAAACATTTCTTCGTGCCGTTGACTTGAACAGTAATCGATGTAGGTAGGGATCCGATTGTACCTAAATGGCGTAAGGTGCCAATGAGATAATTGCTTCTTGATTTAATGGTACTCCCTGAAATTGGCTGGAGACAATAGGATGGAATCGAGCCTTTATTACGCTAAGGTCGAAAGCTAACGATCTGATTTGTACAATTAACACATTAATATTAAAATAAAATTGACGAAACACAATGGAGAGGGATTTTCTATTGGAAATATTTTGTTTTCAGATTATTATGTAGATATGTAAATTGCTTTGTCTTCGACTATGTTTGTCAATTAATTCGTTGTTATATACTTTGTGTTATATATTAGTGCCTAAGTACAAAGGTTTATAATAAACAATATCTGTTATCAGTGAAACCTGGTACCTTCCACATCGAGATTCATTGGAGAATTCACATTCGCTCATGAAGAGGATTATAGACGAAGGCATGAGGAGATGCGAAGACAATCAAAATTAAGTAATGTAGCCCATCTGATTGGCAAATTCAAGTGGTGTTGAGCAAGCCACTTAGCGCGTATAACATATTATTCGCTGTAATTTTAAGGTTCAGGAGTGGTTACCGCGACCATCAAATGAAATATTGGGACGACCTTCCATGAGGTAGACAGATAAGTTTATTAAGGTCGACGATAAAAGTTAAGAAGGACACATACAACTGGTGTGAGTGGAAATCTATGTTTGAGATCTATGTCTAGCAGTGAATATCCTATGGCTTAAATAGTGATAAACACCATGACACCAAAAGCATTCAATTGTTGCAGCGGCAAGTGGAATTAAAGAATTTTCTGACAGTCGTTTTAAGTCGTTGAAAACAGCATCGTTGAATACATATACATCTCTTCAAACTGCAGTACACATTTGAGTAGTCACGGGCTTGCTGTTCGGTATTTAGGCAAAACGTTATTTTTATTAGACAATTGCGGTACGGTACCAGGAGCACAGGAAATGGGCTAGTAAGCTCCTGTGGATCTCCCGATTAACTCTCGGCGCTCACCCCACCTTATTCATTTATTTTTTTTTTCACATAGTATAAGTTAATCACTACCTCAAGTACGTCATGAGAAGAAATTCAGCAGAGCAGAGATAATAGCATTCTTCGATTTAAAGCCATGAGGGTACCAAGCGTGCTTTGATTTGAGAAGAGCCCACAACAAACGACGGGTTTTTTATGCTCACTGTTTTATATATATTATTACTGGTAGTTCATATCATATCCTTGATACCGTAGTACAAAATTTATTTTCTTACACTTAACGTCATATAAACGACAACGAGTAAATATATGTCCAACAAAAAAAATACTATAACCAGCATAGTGCTGAATTGTTATGAGAGGCCCGTATCAATCACGCTTAGGTAAACCTTCTACACTTTCGTGTATTAAAAAAGAAACAAAGGTTGAGGTTATAAAATGTCATATTTGTTTCAAAAAACGCTTTGCAAAATTTTTTAATTTTATTCAATACTCGAATAGTTTTTTGTCTAGTGACCTCGTATTTTTTTCCCCTCCTTAAATATTTATAATTGCAATTTTTATAGTAATCAACTATTAGCTTTACTTTAAAATTCACCATGTTAAAATTATCGGAGAAATCTAAACAATAAGTTTAAACGAAATAAAAGTTTAAATGGGGACTATGATGTGCCTAGGGTTATCAATTAAATTGTAAAATATGTATTTTTATACGGCATGATAATCGTTATGCAAGTTAAAATAAAAAAACATCCACAAAATCCTGTCATGTTCCGTAGCATGTTTTTGGGATGTTTTTAAAAAAATTACTATGAATGTGAGTAAATTATGCAATTATCAAAAATGTCCTAAAAAAGGTAGACTAAACATACCTAAGTAAACTCGAAGTAAAAAATGGACATTCTCTATCGTTCACCGACCTAAAGAAACTAACAAACAAACTCATACAAAACTTGTGTAAATAGGAGGTGATAATGAACCTAGTATATGTTGACCCTGTGATAACATATCGGCACAGTGCAGCAGCGGATGCATTTGGAAGTGTCCATTGTGGTGAACTTTATCAATGCGAAACAGCTGGGGTTAATAGTAATTCAAAATAATAGTTAATTGTACGTCGAACTTGTAGTTAGACCGTAAGTTTGTTCGAAGTTCGTCTTGTACGTTGTTAAGGAACTAACTCGCATTTTAGGAGATTTTAGTTTAATCATAATGGAGTTTATAAATAAATATGTTATTAAATTAGTTGACGATGATTCAATTCTTGTTTTTCCTTAGTGTTTGTTATAGTTGATCTAAATATTAGGTAATTATAACACTAAGCAAGCTCGGCGTAGGACGTCCACATTCATGTCCACGGCATACTCATATTCAACCATAGCTAGCCGCTTCCAATTGCTCCTATTGGAAATCTACTGGATACAGCTTACATCCAGCGGTACCTGTCCTACAACTGAAATAATGATGATAATAATTTAAATAATAAGTAAATATGAATATCAAAAAACTTGTCAAACGCATAACTCTAAATTGCCTTGACCAATTTGACATTTTTTTTATTATTGTCAACGAGATAAAAATAACACCACCCGTGCAATTTGCTGAGTGCATTAAACCATTAATAAACATATTACTATGATTAAATCGAATTAAAAATAGCATTTTCACATTATAAAGCAGTGCAAATATAGATAAAAAATATAAATTGTATATAGAAGTCTTGCAGTTTACGAATAAGAAAATTTATTTTAGTTACTTAAAACTGTTTTTTCAATGACATTAAAACGATTAAGTGATCACTGGTGGTAACGTTTTATGTGTTTTTTATATTAGACTGTGACAAGTCAATTAATTTTAAATTTTGCAGTCTATTAGGGTAGCTGGTGTAATATAATTTAAAGTCACAGTACCTAAAGACATATGATATACCTAAAGATATACAAAATGAGACGTGTATGACTCGGTAAAGAGTATTGTGTACGTGAATTTTGTAAAAAATATATTTATCTGCTTACTTTTTGATATATAAAAAATAATCTAGAGTAATAAGCAATATTGACAGGTTTTTTATACGTTTAATGCTAGACAACATGAGTAAACAAATTTGTCTCTAGGGTTAATTAGACGGTAAATTATAAATTATGTTGCGTAAGCAGAAAAATACAAAAGTGTTTTATTTGTGATTTTTCCTATTACTAACAAAACGAAAATGTTGATTGATTCGACTCTCTTTCAATCACTGGAGTACAGAAAGAATGTTTGAAGATTGTTTTCGCTTTCAAGTCTCTTTCAAGTCGAACCAATTTAAGGAAAATCTTGTATTCATATAACATTTTTGTTCTTTTGTAATAAAATACGATTCCACTTTATATTGCTAAATGATTACAATAAATAACACAACGAGACATTATTGCTTTTTCTTTCTGATTATCGTACTAAAAAATACCCAGAAATATCGTAAACTTATATAACTGTCGAGGAAATGCCTTGATATGATTTCTTTTTAGCTTGCTTAAATTTTTAAAGCTTCTTTTTAATACGATTTAACATTGAAAAAGCTTTCTTTTAAACTACATTTTAATAATTAAGTTGAGAAGGAAGGATTCGTTTCAATAATTTAATTTTACTGCAGTCGTTTGTACCGAAAATAATAACAGACTCTTTCATCTTCATCAGTGTACTAACAAAAACATCACTTAAATCTAGTTATTACTCTTTCCACGCCAGAATTTCTGTCTGTTCTGTTATTACAAATAATGTAATGTATATTATTTAATTCTAAATACTTTAAAATTAAGCGATGAAATAATGATATTTCGAATAAGAAATTTCAATAAATTTCAATTAATAATATATATAAAATCATTATGTTAGTCCAGCGGTAGAGTACTCCGACTTTGGTCTGTAGGTAGGTGATTCGATTCCCGGGATACAATCTTATATAATTCAGATTTTGTGCGTTAATAATGTAGGATTACAAAAAAAACCCAGAGGATGAACAACACCTTCTTTTGCGTACCATAAGAACTGAAAGAACAACAACAAAAACTAACAATAATAATGTTTTTAAAGTAACTTATGATCACGACAGCATACAAAACTGTTGAAATTGTAATAGTTTTTTCGTCGTCCGATAACCTTAACACGGTCTTCTATTTTTCTTGTGGGTCTAGTGCGTCCATGTTCTACCTTGCGCCCGTAGACTCCACTCCTGACACGTAAAGCCCCAGCGACCATTTGATCCAAGTGCTATCTGGCCCGCGAAATGCCACTTCAACTTGCTAATACGTTTCGATATGTCGGTTACTTTTTTCATCAACGAATCTCCTTTTCCCTGGTACAAAAGTAAATTAAACTAAATCCGATAATTAAATTGTAAAAAAATATTATCAGATCTAAAAGAATTAATTTTTTTTTGTTTCATTGAGGTATTTTATGAAATTGATATTAACAACTTTCATCTTACGTCTGGTTTTATTCAAAATGGAATGTCAAAACTATGGTTGGAACTTTTAGTTTCATTGTCAGTCTGGCGGAGACATAACGCTTTAGGTGTCTCGCCGTGTTAGGTAAACTCGAAAAGTTTAATCAAAATGTGTTTGGTGATAATAAAACTTACTCTACGAATGCTAAAGTAAAATTGACTTGATATTAAATCTGAATTTACATATATATTATAAATATTTAATACCCGTGTTGATATTTAAATGATAAAGATACCATAATAGCGTAAGAGATAATATATTATAAAGTCAAACAATGTTTTACTTTATGGTAGCTAAACATTAGTACTCCGTGATATTCATATTATATTACCGTATTTTGCGGTTACTAGATTATACTTATATTAGAGATTTACACTATAATTTATAGAAATATATTTTTCGATGTAACATTTTCGATCAACGACATAACACGTACTAGCAATCTGTCAATTCCACTCTCGGTAGTATAATTCGTCTAGGTAATGTATTTTTGTCTATGTTATAGTTTATTCTGGTGTACCTTTGGAACACAGATATAACGATTCTATTACTGGGAAAAAAATGTATGTCTGTAGGTAGTTTCAAGTTTTCAAAGTAATATTATGTAAAATTTCACACGAAGTTTTTTTAAGCATCAAACAATAGTGTAAAATGCAGATTTGATTTTATAAAGAGTATGTCATGTACATATTTTATGTCGTGTTAGACACGCTGTTTAAAAGCCTTGTGTATTGCGTCACACGTCAGTCAACTTGGCTATTAATTAAGAACTGGTTCTTTATGAATATCTAGAATGCAGATACTTTACCATGAGATATTAACGTATTTGCTTTAACATAAAATAACAATATGTATGTAATATTTATTACAATTCCATTATCTTTTGCTGGACAGTGAAACTAAATTTGAGCTACACAAAACTAAGCATGTAATAGCTATTTCATCTTCTATTTTTTTTATTGAACATAATTAGTTAGTTACTAACGTATGAAACCGATTCTTATATCAATTTTATTACACAGGTTATGAGGAATATATATAATCAACGTTGGATTGAGTGAAGATAGCGCTAGTGTGGACTTTTCTGAAAAATCATTAAACTAAATCATAATGGCAAGTGGCGAGTAGGCCTCGTACCGCGCAGAACAGATGGTCGCACAGGCCATGAAGTTCTGGAGTATGATATTCGTATACGGCGACATGTTGTAAGTTGAACAGACGACTTTATTAAGGTCTGGTCTCTAAACGGGGGAGATCTATGTGCAGCGGTAAAAATTATAATGATGATGGATTTCGTATCACACTGCAATAAATGTTTTTACCTTAGCTAATTACGATTTACTGTATCTGCAACAACTGTAACTTACCATCTAGTCAATCGTCTGCCTGTTCATAACAATTCTATAAATATCGCTACACAGAGATTCATTCATAATAAACATGTATTGTACTTGTGTGCTCGCGTCTCTGTAAACAGATGGGCTTATGAATCACAAACACCTATCTCGTGTGATATCATGCAGCTATATGCTTTAGTTATTTCAACGATTATGAATAAATGTACGAATAAACGCAGCTAAATAAATAAGCCCGCTGCAAAGCATTGGCCTTCTTCATAGATCGCTACGATGATCGTTCTTGGGCTGCCAATATCCAGCGACTTGCCGCGATCTGAGAACCTTTCGGTCTCAATGGCCATCGATTGTACGAAAGTTGTGCTCTTCCTTCGGTCACTTTAGATAGAATAAATGTATATTGATAATTAATTATTCGTTCCATATCTAAATTACTTCGTTTTATACAACATCTTGCAGAGTTATGTTAAAAATTAAATTTTATCTCTAATAGTAATAAAATGTGAGTGAATTACCTACTATGGTACAATACATATAATTTAAATAGGCTTTAATTTAAATATAAAGTTTAATAACAAGTTAATAGCTTGCATCTGTGTACACAAGTCGAATAAAATGCCCGTGTTCATAATAGAGTGATTGGATTAAAAATTGTTAATATTACTATATGTAGAAATAAAAAACAGGTGTTATTTTTTATTATAAACTAATTTTTGCCACAGACTCAGTCTTTTTTGCTAGAAATTTTCGTCGCTGAAAAATAACTTACGTTTATCTAAATAATCTATTGAAAGTTTATATCTAAAGAATCTAAAATTAAAAAAAAATAGTTAAAAGATTAATAATAAATAAAATCAAAATAAATAGATTAGATTTAGTATCAATTTTACTAAAACTTCCTCACACATCCAACATCTCGTTGGATCATCTTTCTCGGTAGCCTTTAAAGTTATTTAATAACACGTTCCATCTCAATTAATTATTATAATCAATATTCAAAGTCCACGCGTATAATCATTTGATGTTCACGAATATTATATAATTGAAAGTAAAATCAAATAACCCAGTAAAATTGATCGAGGTAATCAGTCGTGAACGTTGCAAACCATATCACAGTTAGATGTACGGGCGAGCAATGATAAGGGGCGTGAGCACTAGATAACAGAACGCCGCACACGTTCGTTTGTGTCTGTCTGTAATTGCTTTGTTGTGTAGTTTTAAGAATTTCGACGATTTATTACAACACGGTGCTACTTCGAATCTATTCCAATCTTTTCAAGTTAAGCCGACAGACAAGACTTAATGGAGAACGATACTGTGTACATGACCGTAATTATTTCATTAAATAATAGTTAATAATTATACTAAGCAAGCCCGGAGTAGATGTTACATCCAATCATGCTCACATTAAACCATGCCGAGTAACCATGGAGAAGGCTATGCTCGAGATTTTAGAAATGAGGATTTCCGTAGATAAACAAAAGTGGGCAGACCACATAACGCGCAGGAAGGATGTTCACTGCAACCTTAAAGTAAAGGAGTAGAAATCACGGACTAGCAAATGCAGAATAGGATGTCCACTTACAAAGTGGATAGACGACCTTGTTAAGGTCGTTGGAAGACGTATGATGCAGTTCGTTTTCAACCGATCCTATTGGAAATCTATGGAGGGTGCCTTTATCCAGGAGAAAGTATCTTACGGCTGAAATTATGATGATGACTATTGTAAAACCTAACATAACCTCTATTTTCGGTAAAAAAGCTAATCGACCTGTTGTCCAAATCCCGAACTTCAGTGGCATGATTGTTTGTTGGCCAAACGGCTTTCATGTTATTTCCGGACACGGAAGCGATCACTGCCAGTTGCCTCGTCTACTAGCAAACAGTATTGTCTGATATTATTTTTTTAAATGTATGAAGATGCAACTGTTCATAAAGACCACATACGGGATAAATAGAATAAATTTCCGCTTCAGATTTCTTTTTAAGAGATTTTGGTCGACGTCACTTATGAGAAGACTGGCTCTACCATATACCATCATCCAGGGTTCTTTTAGATAATTTTAGCTATGACTTATATTTTCTAATACAGATTTCATACCATATCTAAGAAACATAATCTGTTCCTAACGATAAAAAAACAAGCGATATGGAAAATGTTTATTACCAGACATTAAAAGACTGCGTACTTAAAATAGTTGTTATTATTGCAAAAACAAATTGTTTCTTATCACCTCGTAACGTAAATTACGTTTACTGCTTCATAAACATTATGGTTTAAAAATATTACATGTAGGTTTTAAATAACTGGTTGAAATTTTTAAGTCAAACAGGTGCGTTTATAAAATGATCACTACGCCCTATTGACATACTCTCGATAAGGAAAGATAGAACAAAAACACATCCGTTAGATTCTAAGACATAAAGGTCTGACCAATACTCTTATAACGTACTGCGTGAAGAATAAGTTACACGTCTTTTATTTACGGGAACACATTGCTTATGACGTGACCTAACACGGATTGATACTTAAATAATTTACATGTCATCAATTTTCTTTTCGTGCCGGATTACCACTAGTTGTTGGTATTTATGGCAGGCTCAGTGCAGTCTGCTCGTTCCGGTTTTTTGTGGTTAAGCTAACTGCTTAAATAATCAACTTAATGATGTTTTAACTTATGAAGTTGCATTTTATAAGGTTTCATAAGCTTGACAGCAGTGATTTACTCGTGAGGGCGTCCGCGCTTGTTAATTTATAGGATAGGAAGACTGTCAATCTCGTAAGACGCATTGTGTCGCGATGTAAAATGCTTAAGAACATTTGTGTGCTAAAAGTTACTACACTGATGTTATAGAACACAATTTGGTAGTGATACGTTTGCTTTAATGCGATTTCGATGTTTATTAAATATAGTATATAATTTAACAAAATTTATTAAAGACTCTTTAATCACAACTTTTTGCCTGCTCTTCACAGATCCGTGGTATTCACCCCCCCGAACAAGTGTTGGACTCAACTTGACATCAACCAAAGATGTATTTCATTGTGTATTGAACAAAGATTTTTTTAATTTAAATTTAATTTATCAAAACGCTTATTAACTGTGTATGCTATATATACCTAATATTAAATCTGTGCTTAAGACCTTTGTGTGAGCCGTACGTTACCTATAAGCTAAATAAATGATGTAAATTAAAATAATTACTACTAAGCACAACGTTTTTATCAACATACGAGCCTTTATCAATATCCTTAGTAAATTGTTCTTAAAATCATTCAAGTAATATGAAGGTCTGTCAGATGAGTAATATAAACTTATATAATATTTTACTGGGATATCACAACTTTGTTTAAAATTATTGCTTTCCGTAAAATAATATCCGGACAAATATTAAGATTATCCATATACGTGATGCATAGTATGAGGATCGAAAATAAAAACATTACAAAAGATAAATATATGTTTGGAAATGCCGGTCTTGAATGAACATCGAATATCTCATTAAGATTTATTGACAGGGCATACGATGTACTATTGAAGTACATTGGAAATGTTCAATTACTAATACATATACATATTCAAAGAATAGTTTAATTGTAAGTTCATACATACTAAGAGAGAAGTATAGAAAAATATCATAGAAACGAACTGGAGCTATTTTTTTATCATCGTTATGTGACATTTGAATCATAGGGAAGCAAGGAAAGATACTTCTAATTCAACCACTATTATATTTTACAAATTGAGAATCCTTGTTAGGTTAGATCCTGGATAAAACCGAAATTCACACCTCGTTAAAACTAGTTAATTAATGACAAAAAATATGTATTTTGTTATGTATTTTATCACAGGGGCCTATAAAGATTGTAAATTGAATGAACAAAATCTATTTTCATTTTTGATTCATATACGCTGAAGATTGATTTTTAAAACTCTTGATATCATCCGAGATCAACCGGAACAACTATTTACCGCGCCATACGTGTATACCTATTATATGTACATGCTAAATAAACGCCGAAACTCTGTATCATTAATATTTAATAAATACAATATTTTGTATTAAATTTCCGAGTAACTTTGTTCTACTGCATTTTAACGATAATTATTTTAGGCAAGCCCGGAACAAATATCTCAAGTTTTCCACCGCAGAATGTTATCAAAAGCCATGGACGGAAGCCGAGTACGATGCGCGCATCTCGCTGCCGCATCCCGTTTCACTCCGTCCTCCAATCGCCTCCGACCTCCGACCAAGAGGACCTCAGCGCCTCTGTCTTCCTCAGTTGTAGTCTGCGTGCCGTAACGGTCGGACGTGTACGAAGGCTGCGCATACAACTCGCGAGCTTTCGAATTTTACCTGTGGATTGTTAGTGACATGTGCTGATGAAATATACTATTTAAGTGGTGCACTGGATTAGCGCTGGCCACCTGTTCGACGAACACTTCTGTCAATATTCAAGGTCGGTGCTTTATATGCTTTGCGAATAGTAATGTGATCGGATGCATTCGGAATGTCACTTGTCCGGTCCTTATGATGTTCGGTCAGTTAAGGATTTGTTTTGTTAGCGGTGTGATTTATTTCTATGCTCTCCTGTCAAGCAGTTCATTGACTTTGGTCCTGGAACTATAGTTGTATTCTTTGTATATGTTTCATCGGTTAGTTAAAAAGGAAAGAGTTAGTTTTTTTAATTTCCATTTTAATTTAAAAACATTAAAAATTAAAAAAAATATTTGTGTCTAGCCTTTAAAAGGATCTTTTCTAATTTTATTTAGTTTTCCTTTACGTTTATAAATATAATAGATCCTTTGTACGTAATTTACAATGACTAAAGACGTAGTTAATATAAACATTTCTTCAGAATTATAATTCTTTTATGCATGATTCAAATTATGACTGTCTTGTTAATTCACATTTCAAACGTCGATATTATATTATTTAATTAATAAATCACACTATAAAGTAAGAAATTTTGACGCAAAAATTTCTTGCAGATTTTTATCGAAATATCATAAACAACTTTTTTTAAAAGGGATCTGTTTAGTTGTAATTTATTTTTCGGTTCTAGGTTGTAATATTTTTGAATAATTATTATCACCTTTTAGTTTCGTCATTTTCAATTGCTATCAGTGTTTGTACCTAATTCGTTATCAAAAACATTTATAACGTCACTGTTATTGATTTATCTACCCGCTTAGTATCGATACGGGCAATATGACTAAGAATTTCTTTTTCGTATGATACATTGGAATGTGTTCATTAATTATTTAGGTGTTATCATTAACTGTTATTTCGGCGATTTTCGGGACAGGCCTTGCAGACGTCATGCAGGCGTTTGTTGTCATACACGATGGTAATTATGTTATAAGGAAAAAACATTAAAATAACTTTGTAAAACAAATGTAAGCTAAGAATTGTTGAAAATTTTTAGTGTTTAAATTTCAAAAATCTTGATGGCCTCTAACAAGAAAGGAGGTCTGAGGATTAATTTGAACCGCGCGGGAAGAATAAAATTGGCAGAAGCTGCAGAAAGGTGTACGGTACGAAGTATTAATACAGTTTAATAAATTAAATAAAATATATACGAAAATGATGTTGATTTTATTTCGTTTTACTATGTAGGTAGTTACAATGTCTAATTTCTATTTTTATAACGAAAATTATGATTTTTTGAAATGTGATTTTATTTGTAACGTTTAATAAATTGTTTCAAATATAACTGAAAGTATAAAGAATGATAGCCGTTCACCGAAATAAAAATTCAATTCACATTTTTAATTTCCACTTTTCCTCATTAAATATTTAAGTTGAAAGCAATTAAGTTTTAATTGAAACTAAAACACAGCCATTAAATCTCAGAACCATAATTAAAACAATCATAACTTCGCCTTAACAAAAAAATTATAAACCATTTTGATACTACGTAAAATACTTATACTTTCGTATAACATCGGTGTGTTTGTGTGGCTTTGTTATTATACGTAAGTCGAAAATAATAGATTAACCAAGCAATAATAACAGGAGTTTTAGATGCTTCGTACTAATGACAGATTGTAATGACTAGACTCAAAATGAGGCTTTGGCGAGGTCATCGACATGTCAAGGAAAATGTTGATAAATCTTCATCATTGCGTTGTTTAAACACAAATATATTGCGAATATTCGAATATATCCTTTGTATGGAGGATAATAAAAAAACAGTATGCACATTGTATCACAACACAACATGTTGAAATAAGTGTTATTAGAAATATCCTTTCGGAAACAATTGTTGGGCAAATGGTCTTTAATTTTTTTTTTGTTATATCCGTAAATTATTAAGCTTGCTCAAACGTAGTGTAATTAAAAATTACATTTGTCTTTGAAATTGTCTTTCCTTTGATTAAACAAAGACTTGTTGAAAAATTATTGTAATTATTATAATATAACACAATAATCGCTCAGAGCAGAGAGCCGCTGGGACCTGTAGACAAGATCGAACTTATTGTTAAGCTATTGGGAAAGTTTTTGTCCAGATGTGGACTTTCAATGATTGAAATGATGTTCATCAATACGAGTTAGGTTCTGATCTGATCAAAAGTTACTTAGTTGATGAGTTAGTGAGCTACTTGGTTACTTTATAAATATTTCTAAGAAGACATCATATTTAAATTGTTAATATGGTAAATTCGAATAAATGTTTTACAAGATAGTCCTTCGTTGTGTTTGCATTCGCCATTATTGAGCCACGATGATCGTTAACATAAGATGTAGTAATAGTTTAACCTATTACTACTTAGTCGTGTCTTATTTGTGCGAAACACTGCACGTAACGACATGCAATTTGTCAGAGAATATCCCCTTGTATTCATAAATGATAACTGTCTGAATAAATTTTCTCAAACTTCTTGTGTAGCGCGGTTATCCAATCATAAATCTGGACTGAATTTTGCTGTATTAAATAATATCATAACAATAACCGTAATGGATTTTATTACTGGTTGTTTTATTAAAGTTGCAAGGGTACGTTCCAATAATAAGATATATATGGAGGTCCGTGGAAGAAGCAAGGTCACCGACCTTGCTCAAACAATTAGGTTCTTGAGTGGCAACCACGAGTCGGAAGAAGCGGCGTGGATGCGACCTCTAATCGGTGGGCCGTGCGGGCAGCGCCAGAACGGTCATCGTTGCGATCTTCGGTAGAGGTCTGTGCGTGCGTGCGTGTGTGTGTGGTCTGTGTAGAGG
>DWIC01000213.1:0-13665 GCA_018248135.1 Battus belus
TGCGTGCACCACCCTAGATCTCATCGTTGCTTCCCATCAGGCAAGATTGAGGTCAAACGCACTCAAATTTATGGTAATATATATATAATATAAACATGTACCGAAACCATGGAGCGCTCACCAAAGCCATTTAAGAGCTCTGCTGCCTCCTAATCCGGTAAAATAGTAGTATGTAGCGGCCCATGCTGAGGCTCATTCGGGAGCACTCGGGCTTTGCTACCTTAAAAGAGATCTTAAGCTGGGCGCCCTTTGCCTCCTGCCACCTGGAACCCGCGGGATCTGCAAATGCCATTTAGGCAGCAGTAAGAGGCCGATCAAAAAATAACTTCAACCATCGATGTGAAGATGGAAGTCAAAAGGAGAATAAGATTTGATGGCAGAGTTTTAAGGACAATTTATGACAATGACAATTTATTTCTGAGAGCTTTGATTAAGTCAATGACCTCATCGGGAGTGACGGGAGGGATTTCCAGTCCGAGCAGCGTGAGCACCGATTTGATCCGGACCACTCCCTCTATAGTGCTTAAGTGGATATGGTCCACGGATGAGTTATTGAGTGTGCACTGGCTCTGTAAACTGTCGGCTAGACGGTCAACTTTTTCTACGTTGTCTAAGCTAACGTCGCATTGGAGTCCCTAATTAAAGGAGGCATGAGGGAGTTTTCGCGTGTTTTGAGGCTTCGAGCCTAACGCCAGAGTGTCACTGGCGGGCTCGAGGTCGCACAGCAGCGCATCCCATTTATTTCTCTTTGACCAGCTTTTGAAGTTTGCGAAAACGTAGTCGATTTTCCTTCGTACGGTATCTGTCGTGGAGTCTCTTCGCGTCGTTTTTCGGTGGCGCCTGACTAGAGCGGAAAACGCCGCGAAAAACGAAAATATGCTCCGGAATCTCGTCTGTGAACTTGCGTTCAACGACTGTCCTCCGAGTCGATTCTTCGGTGGCCGATTGAACCTATTTTTCTATAAGTAAATAAATATTTTCCTATCGTCTAACTCGTTGTGTTCAACTTTAGTTTTTTTTCAAAATTATTGTATTTTTTATAAATATTCATCCAAATATCGTAATGTAATTATTCGAATAATGATAATAACTATCAATTTCTGAACGTGTGAGTAAAGTCAGCTGACGTGTTGTTGTCATGTCATTGTCAGATCGCTTTGACGTGTTCGAGCAGCTGTCAAAGGACGCGGACATTTGTTTTCCATTTTTCTAATGATGAGAAGGAATCGCGTAAAGTGACCGACGGACTGAGATATTGTGTGTTAAATTAAGAGACGTTAATATCAGATAAAATGGTTTTAATGACGATGATCGCACGGGTGGTGGACGGGCTGCCTCTAGCCGCTACCATGCAAGAAGACGAACAGGTAACAATTTTGTAATTATTCACTGCAGCTTCTACCTCACACCGGCTTCTTTCTCTTTATGTATGATTTGCTACCCTCGTTTCGCAGAGCGGCTGCAATATATTGGAGTATCAAAATCAAGCAAAAATGCTGTTTAGGAAACTTGGACCGCAGTCGCCGATACGCTGCTCCATCGAAACTGGACCCTATCTCTTCCAGTGAGTCTTAACGCTTTTTATTTTTAGTTATCCTTTAACTCCCTATACTTTCATTTTTAACATAAAACATATATGTCATGCAATGATTACTCAATAATTCATTTGTTTCATAATGATTGCAATTTATTTACATATGTTATTGTAATATTTAAACATTATCCTTGTTACAGTTATTTAATAGAGAATGAGATCTGCTATCTAGTGCTTTGTGAGAGAAACTACAGTAAAAGATTAGCATTCAGTTACTTAGAAGAAATTGCTCAAGAATTCTACCAACAATACGGCAAACGGGTAAGTTACTTCTTTATTTTGTTGTAGTCTTGAAATGTTTTCTATGTATATATAAGCCTTATGTTGAAATGTTTATCAATTTCCTATTGTTTTCCTTTATTATAATTGACCAGTACTCTATCATGATGAAGGAAATCCTAAATTGTTAAGGGTTACTGTGTTATTGATTATTTGTATATGATTTCCAAATTTAAGAATTTTCATTTTTCTTGCATTAACTTTATTTACATTTCAAGAACTAAGCATAAAAAATAACATTAAACAAAAAAGTGTGCCTTGTCTAAATCTAGTAACTACTTCATGAAGTAAATACTTAAGGAAGTTCAATTTACAGACCGGACTTTATTGTTAAAGTTTGCAGTGTGCCTGTCCAAAACAGATATATTCATAGAAAATTTACTTAGATTTTGCAATAAAATTCATTAGACTTTTTTCATACTAAAAACTGGTGTTACCTGGGTTTCATTGGTAACTGCTAAAATTTAATCAGGTAATCAAGCTAACAAGCAAATAATATTGCTGGGGAACACTAGGAAGGGCACTGATCATAATGAGCAGTACAATTCAGCAACATATAACTGTTAACTGTTCTGATACTTCCACCTCTTTACGCCTGTGGGTAACTATACTATTAAATATATGTATATTATGAATATTTTTTTTTGTTGTCTGTTAATGAAACTTATCATGTAAATAACATATTTATTTTTTCTATTTACAATTTCAATAAACTAAGGGCACAAAATGTATATACATTGAGCATTTCTGCATTTTATGCA
The DNA here is from genome assembly GCA_018248135.1 of Battus belus. Taxonomy (NCBI): domain Eukaryota; kingdom Metazoa; phylum Arthropoda; class Insecta; order Lepidoptera; family Papilionidae; genus Battus; species Battus belus. The sequence continues at coordinate 2,635 of DWIC01000213.1, forward strand.
ATGAAATATTATCTTCATACTGGCATCTGGAATTTGATATTTGGTGTTGGCTTACCCGTCTGCTAAGCCCTTTGTTCAGACTAAGTTAATATTATTACCAAGAACTTATCTGTACTGTAACTATTGATTTTATAATAATTTTTTCTTTTGTTGCTTTCTTGACTAAATCTAAAGCTTGGCCGTATCTAGGGAGCAATCTGACACTCAGACTCAAATTTCAGTTCAGACAAAATCAATAAATTGCTAAAAAACCCTTCTCACCATCCACGTCATACATGTTCATCTTATATTGGTGAATTAAGTTCTTGGTTTTGCACAGGTAAACACGGTAACGCGTCCATACACCTTCATCGAGTTTGACACGTGGATGCAGCGCGCAAGGAAGCAGTATGCCGAGGGCGGCGCTCGTGCGCGACGCTCTGGCGCGGCAGCACAGCTGGGTGGGCAGTTGGGCGATGTCCAGCGCATCATGATGCAAAACATCGATGATGTGCTGCAGCGGGGCGCCGTGCTTTCTGGTGAGCTATGTATATCATCAACATAAATCTATCATAAGATATCTACTGTTGAACATAGGACTTAATCAAATATTTCTAATAATTGTCCTATTAGCAATCTAAGTTAATAACAATAGAACAATATGCTAATCTCTTAACCAATTGTCTAATTTGTACTTCAAGTTGTTCTGAAGTACATAGTACTCAAATAATACAAATAACTTAGCCTTGACAGTTGTAAACTACACAATTTTTAAGCAGTTTGTTCTAGAAAAGATCCATTTTTAAATCAAGACTTCAAGATGACAGACTACAGTTATGACTTGCATTAACTAAAAGTTGTCTTTACTACTTTGGATTGTCAACATCTGTCACAATTTGCTTTATTATTATTATACATTATTATATTATTTATTATTACAAATATAGAGCATCACACACACAACAATCTCAGGGTGTTACATTTATTACTAATGATAAAGAAAAATAAGATTCTATTTACCACAGTGATTTCCGGATACATCATCTGTTTAATAAAGTAAAGTTATGATTCTTAACAAAGCTATAAATAAATTTTAAAGATTTTTCGTTATATTCAGCTTGGAAATATCAATTTTGAATAACCATAGAGTATTACATTATGAAATTATGTAACAATGGTATATCATCTATAATTAGTGTGAATGTAATGACAATTGTCTAAACAATTTTTTCAACAAAAATATGCCAATCTGTTTCTATTTGATATTACGGCGATAGCCTTGTGGGCTGTAACCGCTTCATCGGAGAGAGTTCGCGAACAGGGGGTCCGCGAACTGTTAAAATAAAAAAACTGGTTGTTGCACCAGTTCACCAACGAAAGTCCACGAGGAGGTAGGCTATACCCGTGTCAGTGTATATATGTTTAGTTTGATGTCTGTTTATGTAATGTGTGTACAATCTTAGCTTTTAGGCGAGGAGTTATTGAGCAACATTTAGCCCATAATAGATTTCAGATGCTTGTAACAATCCATAATAACATAGTTAATCAAAATATATTAATTGGCCTAACTTAGAAAGAAACTCCCAGATAGTATGCACATGCATCTCACAAAATATTTAGATGGTGAGAAAATTATATTAGAAACAGTAAAATGTAATGGTAGAGGCCACCAAGCAATTTTTTGGGGAAAAGTGGTTAGTAGATAAATATAGATACATAGATAATAAATTTGTAAATAGATTACTTTGCCCTGTGGGTAGTTTTAAAGTGATATTGTTTGTATTAAACCTCTTCAATTATAAATCTTATTTAATGTTTTGTTAACAAAGATGGAATATATTTAGCAAAGGCTAATAAGCCAGAATGATGATGATCACAGCTACAACTTGATGCGCTGGTCTGGTCAGGTCTGAACCAAGTTCAATACCAGAAAAGAAATACACACCACTGGAAACCAGCACAGATGGCATAATATAGTGTAAGACAATTATCCAAAAATGGCTAACAATCTTCAGTAATGAATGTGACTCAAGAAGTAACACAATATTCTTGTAATCCTAATTATTATCAATCATTAGAAAAACAAAATCAGTTATTTTAAAAATGCCAATTTTCCTGACTTTTTTATACTGTCACAGTTATATGTACAACATACTAAACTCTAAGCAGTAAGTAAACATTGCTGTATATTGTATATTTTGTAAAGAGCAATCATTGTGTTTCAAAAGTCATGTTACACTAAAGATTTTTAAATGTAAGCCATTTGAAACAGTTACAGAATTAGACAAAACATGAATTAATTTGCTTTTAAACATATTCCAGTGGAATTATTTATTACAATATTACTGTATACTGTAAAAGAATTATGCTGATACACCCATAACAATAAATGTTATATTTCCTACTAATTAAACATGTATGAAAATTTCGTAATAATTTTAATAGAGATGTAAATTTTGCGTATGAAATCTTTAGTGATAATATAGAAATAACATAAATTATAACATAAACGGTGTACACTTTTGTTTTCCCACGTTACCTGTTTCCAGCCGAGCAGCTTCTTCACAGCGGGACTGGTAAAGGAGAAGAGGCTGTTCAGACTCGACATAGGCCCACTGCTGGAGGATTCACCATCGTCGGTGTCCATAATGACAACTGCACGGGAAATTCGATGAGTCACAGAGAGGGCCCGCCAATTACCGCCGTGAGGACACAATCAATCCGCCATCGATTAATCCACACGGTATTTCCCACAATGTCCGGGCTCCAATTACAATCACCAACACAAAATAGCGACTAGCGTGACACTAGTGTGTGACAGATAAAAAAATTTAAAGCCGCGTTCATTATCTTTCCGTTTTTTCTTTCTCTAATCTGTGACAATGTATGTTAACTTGCCATATACTAAATGAGGCGTAATGTCTTATGGACTTTTAATACAAATGTTTATTACTATTAATAATAAATTAAGTTAAGTAATAATTTAAGTACCATGTAAAATTAAGTAACGCACTGAACTCACGCAGCTTGCCATGGCAATATGGCTTTGTTTACTTTTACATATATTTTCTTACATTTCCATATGAAACTTGATTAGAGATAAAATTCCGTACTTTAATTATCAATTAATATATTATTTTTGAATTTCATTAACGCTACCCAATATTACAAATGATGTAATATATGTATATATTTAAATTAACTACATATTTAGTTATAGAAATTTTAATATTGAGATTAAAATTTGTTGCGTCTTCTTGCACAGAATAATTATTTTTTATTAAACAGTGTCATCGTTCATCTTGATAAATTAAAAGATTATTGCCTACGGGAAATAAATGTGTAAGTGAAACGGAGCGCTGCGAGCCGCGGTAGCATTCTATGAGTACTATTCGGACCAGAATTTTCTCGAATTTGAAGTGTCAGTGTTCATTCATTCATAATTCATTTACGTTTGATCGTCTTGCTAGTCGAACAAAGAGAGAAATCTTTTCTTAATATACCAAACAAGCAATAAGTGTTATCGGTGACATTGTTATTTATAATATAATTTAGTGCACAATCATGGAACAGGTAGGTTATGTCGGAACCAAAACGGCGGTGTTATTCAAACGCGATGGTTTTAAAATGTGTTAAATCATCGTTTTCAGGTGAACCAGTTGAAGGAGAAGGGTAATGCAGCGCTGTCGTCTGGTGATTTCGAAGGCGCTGTGATGTTTTACAGCGATGCGATTAAATTGGATCCCAATAACCACGTTTTGTATAGCAACCGGTCGGCGGCTCACGCTAAAGCGGAGAACTATGAAGCGGCGTTAGAAGACGCGAACAAAACAGTTTTACTAAACCCTGTGTGGAGCAAAGGGTACTCTAGGAAAGGTAGTGCACTGGCGTATTTAGGGCGTCACGAAGAAGCAATAGCCGCGTACGAGAAGGGCTTAGAACTGGAGCCGGGTAACCAACAGTTGGCTACGGGACTCGCTGAAGTAAGAAAACATGCTGAAAGTAGTAAATCCAAGGTGACTGAGGTCTTTGAGAAATTAAGGGCTAATCCAAAGACTAGAGAGTGGCTAAAGGATCCAGAATATGTGAAAATAGTAGAGGTAAGTGTAGCGTTATAATTATATTAATTTTCACCTCAACTTATATTGGGTTCAAAAAATTCTGCATTGATTTCATTAATAGTATATATTGTATGATAATTTTATTGTGTAACGCCGTTGCTACGCCACCAATTAAAATAAACTTATAGAAAAAACATTACTCATATATCTAATTCATTTTGAATTAATCTTTTTTGTTCAATCAATGTATGAAATTCATCAAAATGGCGCCATCTGCCGAAAATTGATCATACTAACCTTTGTGGACTCATGCAGAACTTTTCTAAAGATCACCAAGGTCAAATGCATAGTTTACGATTCTATAAAAGATATACACACAAAAACATATTTTTATATATATATGTAAATAAAATAACTCATTTCATTGAGTACAACCTTATCCAGAATCATACTAAAATTCTAAATTAGAGCAATAATTTATAATTAAAAAGCTGACTGGAAAACTGTATTGAAATTTGTGTGTGTTTGTGATTATTTTTAATTCCTAGGCAAAGGCTTAGAATATACTGCCAGCAGTAATTATACAATGGTTACTTATCAAAGAGTTGCTTATTATAAAGAAATCTGATTGACAATGATAATTAAAGTACATTAACCCTATAGTCAACCAAATCGAAAAATTTTTCAATAGTTAGTCTACTATTTATATTGAATGTAACCTTGTTTATGCTAATTAAATTAAATTGTAGTTCTCATGTTATAAAACAAAAACTATTCAAAAAAAATTATCTTTTAAAATTTTGTTTTCATATACTGTTACTTAAAAGTAAATATGTATTAATGTAACCAATTTTTAATCCCACAGAAACTCGCTGTCAATCCGTTTGACAAAAAACTATTAGAAAACAAAGTATCGGATCCTCGCATCATTTCAGCAATTAGCATAATCCTAGGTATAGAATTAGGTACACCAATGGATGTAGATCCACCGGCTGCGGAACCGGAGCCAACTCCTAAACCAAAGAAAGAGGAACCGGCAAAGCCCAAATACGAAGACATACCAGAGAACCGAAAACAAGCATTGCAGGAGAAAGACCTGGGTAATGAGTGTTATAAGAAAAAGGACTTTGATAGCGCCATTAAACATTACCAGCAAGCTATTGAGTATGATTCTACGGATATAACTTTCTACACAAACATGGCAGCTGTATACTTTGAGCAGAAGGAGTATGAGAAATGTATTAAGGAATGTGAAAGAGCAATTGATATTGGAAGAGAGAACAGGGCTGACTTTAAATTAATAGCCAAGGCATTCACAAGAATTGGTAAGATGCATTTTACTATATTATCTTACATATAGATTCTCAACATTCCATGGGCTACTGGCTCTCGTCCAGCAAGAAGGATTTTAAGGGCTCTTATGTGAATTTATTTATTATCAATTTAAGATTTTAAATTGCTGAATAACTTTTTTAAAATAAATAGTTACAGACTGGGGATAGGGCCTCCACCATTGAAAAACTATAATAAATGATGTCTTGTTCTTATCTATAGATATAGATAGATAGCTTAGATAAGCATATCTATGTTAATGATTATACTTATTTTGTTGTGCGAGAGGTATATTAGCAAAATCTCTTAGGTCTTGCAGAGGGATTTAGATCTGTCAACAGTGAACATTAGGTCATATCTGGAACAGGTTGCTAAAGCCTGTGTTTGGTTATGAAGGGAGAGGAGTCTAGTTAGTAAAGGTAAAAGCTAATATTACAAATAGGCATGTGAATCCAAGGAATTTTGGCATCGGAAATTTTTTGGTGTAGACAGGTTCCCTAAAATATGTGGCCAGCTCCTATGGCTCCTGGCTCATATGTAGACTACAAAATTAAAAAAAAATTGTGGACTTTGCTGCTGTCTGCACTTTTACCTGAGTTTTGCTTTATGTTGATTTATTGGCCATCCTGTAATATATAAATAATATATTAACATATGATCAATGTTAAAAACTAAACAAATTATTTTACTTTTAATTGAAATTGTCATTCAGGTGTGTACTGTGTTTTACTAAGGTTACTTGTAATTTATTTAAAGGTGATTTGATTATAAATGGATTTTTATATAGACTGTCCAAAATTTTAAGTAATTAATTCATGTCAGTGGATAACACCCACTGGTCCCCATGCATAGGTCGCAATTACCAATCATGTCTAGTGATTTCCGTCAATCTTCATAATATTGTTGTTTCACCTTGTGGGAGGCCTATCTAAGCCGCCTTTACCATCCTGTGAATGAACTATGTTTTTAGTAAGCTTACTTAAAAGTGACTTAAATCGAACATGGTAGTCAGTTGGCCTTTGGGGTCTTAAGGTTTTGAAGTGATGACCATCGAATGGTAAATGCAGCAAAGAATGTCTAGATAACCTTGGATGGGCCATTGAAAGACTCTTGATGCAGACAGCTTCCAACCAGTGCTGGTGGAAGTCTGGTGTAGGCCTATGTTCAAGGGATGTCTTACGGCTTATGATGAGCAAGTCAATTATGGCTATTTATGTGCACTTTATATGGAATATTTATGTACTTTGTTTTCTAACCAGGTAATGCATATAAGAAAATGGAACAATGGAAATTAGCAAAGACATACTTTGAGAAATCAATGTCGGAACACCGAACTCCTGAGATCAAGACGCTGCTTAGTGAGGTGGAGCGTCGAATTGTTGAAGAGGAGAAGAAGGCATACATTGATCCGGTGAAGGCAGAACAGGAGAAGGAACTTGGCAATGATTACTTCAAAAAAGGTAATACTTAATATTATACATAATTTATATTTTATTTATATTCTGGAGTGAAGACTATAGGAGATATGTAACTGTTTTAGCAAGTAGTCCATATAAGACTGGGAGCCTATGTATCTTGATAGAGTAGTCAGAAGATACTGCAACTGTTCTCGTAAATCTGATGATTATGCTATTTCTTTCTGCTGAGCAGTGTTAGCCTATCAGTAAAGGTTATTTCCGAGATACAATCTCACACTCATCTCCTGCTCACAAACATGTTTCCAAAGGATGGATAGCAGCGTTTCCTGTGTACCATAATAATCCTGTCGCCATATACTATCACCAGTCCGCTTGCCAAGCATAGTGATTGTAGTATATCCCGCCAAAAGATTTCTTAGGGGGAGGCATATGCCTCTGAAACGAAGACAATGGTGGTATATAATTCACATACATACCACCATATTACAGATATATATAAAAAAAACAATATATAAAAAAGCAAGGGCATGAGATACATTAGTTATTTTAGTAAGTAACATGATAAAAATCCAAATCATGTTTCAAACACATGTATATCAAGGTTCTCAAGATGCTACCATGACCTGGTAGACGAGGCTTGGGAACCTGGATAAAGCTTTTATACCTATAACGTATGTATATATACTGTCTTGTAGTGGAACTATTAATTAATGATCTTACTTACACAATGTTTTCTATTCCCTATGGGATATCCAGCTGTAATAAAATTTTAGCATTTCTTGCTCTTAATGCACTGATGCCTGCATGTATAAGCAAAAACACCTGAATGCACTCTTAAAACACTTAAAAAAAACTTAAAACTCTTTGAAAGCATTTGGTTTTGGTGTTGGTATCGTGGGAATGTACCAAGAAAAGTCAAATAATTTTTGTTCTGTATTTATTATTCATTAGACATCAAGAGGATTAAAGAATATTTTTTTAGCTTTTAGGTGGCTTTTCAATGCGGAGACTGTTCAATGGTCCACAATCTTGTCTTGACGGTGATAATGTTACATGAAGATATTTATTTGTGCTTGAACTAACTAGTATTTCATCTTTTGAGTCCTGTGTTCTATCCTCTCAGACATAAACCTCCCTCTGAAGTTTCCTCTCTTGTCTATTTATACAAATTTCCTATATATCCTCTCATCATTTGACTTATCTGCCCATACTGATGTCCCATCCCTTGGGTTCTCTATTATTTTACCATTTAATGCAATTATTGTGGAATTGCATTTCCAGGTGACTACAGCACTGCTGTGAAGCATTATACAGAAGCGATAAAGCGCAACCCGGATGAGGCTAAGTTGTACTCCAACAGAGCTGCATGCTATACCAAGTTGGCCGCGTTCGACTTGGGCCTCAAGGACTGCGAACAGTGCTGCAACCTGGATCCCAAATTCATTAAAGGCTGGATCAGAAAGGGCAAGATCTTACAGGTGAGATTTATTTTATATTTACAGGTCAGACCACATCTTGTAGATCTAAGCCATAATTACTATATCCTCAAATAGCGTAGAATAACGATAGATGGGCCTCATTGTAAGGCCCAAGGTAATCTAGAAAACAAAGAGGAGGACTGTGAGTTCCATTGTGAGATCAAATCAGAAATAAGAAGATCCTCACAAAGACGCAAATTACCAACAAGCCAACATACCTCGAAGAATTGCTCCTCGGGCTTTTTCCTTGTACAGAACACATCATTCATGTAGCTTATGGCCATTAGGGACGAAAGGATCTCAAGTGTTGACCAAGACATGGCCACAATAGGCTTCCCACTAGGTGGACAGAGCCAATTTATGTACTTTGAAAATACTGGCGGTAAGCTACTTCCTGCCGGTTTTGTTATCAGAGATCTATGGAGAAGGCCTGTGTCTATCAAATGACACTTTATGGCTGAAGTTATGATGATGATGCAGTTTCTAAGATTACTAAGACAGTAAAGAAATTGTGTGTACCAGGATTTTTTTGTGAAATGGTGGTACATCATTATAATTTTGTGTATTCTTTCAGGGTATGCAACAACCTTCTAAGGCCTTAACAGCATACCAGAAAGCATTGGAACTGGACCCCAGCAATGCAGAGGCACTGGAGGGTTACCGGGCTTGCTCCACACAACTCAACTCCAACCCCGAGGAGGTGGGTGGTCAAATATCATTTTAAATACAATGCCTGTATTTAAATTATTGTCTAATTGGTCAAAAATCATGCGATATCAAATTATGTATTACTCTGCCCCGAACCCTATTTCCTTTACCGAAAATCGGTATGGGGAAAATAGACAAAATTAACCGATATTCAGTAATGCAAAAAAGCAAGAGATGAAATTTATTTTATATTCAAATAAGAGTTTTTAAATAATACGGAAAACTGGCAGGTACGCAAACGCGCCATGGCTGACCCAGAAGTCCAGCAGATCCTGAGCGACCCCGCAATGCGCTGTATACTGGAGCAGATGCAGCAGGATCCCCACGCGTTGCAGGACCACCTCCGCAACCCGGACATCGCAGCAAAGATCCACAAACTTCTGGAGTCAGGCCTCATCGCCATCCACTAGCACCAAACCCACTGCACCACTTCCAAACCATCCCTAACTTCACAAGCTTGCTACATGTTACGTAACACAAGCTGATGATCCATGGACAAACTCAACCAATTTCAGGAACCGGAATAGCCATGTAAAAAGTCAGCATCATATCGCCTATAGACGCCTACTGGATAGCATAGCCCAAAGATAGTCTTGATGACTCGTCTTGCTTTGTCTACAGTGACTTCGTACAACCTTGATTTGGTCGTCGGTCCATTACCATGCGGAGTCCACGGGCTCATGGTCTCAACTCAAGAGCCTTTCAGCCCCAATTGCCATCGGTTGAATGAGTGATGTTTCCCTCTCTCTGCTGCTTCAAACGAGCAATTCTTTGCACCACATCTTACTTATAAAAACTATTGAATTACGTTGACCGCTTGGCTCTCGATGCTTTCAAAATGTCTCTAGTGCCTCATACAACTATAACATTGTTTACCCTCAGTTTTTGTGTCATGAAGTACACAATTTCAAAAAAAAATACACACACAAGATGTATCAACACAACAACTATAATATATATATATGAAATATCGTGTGCTTCATGGAGGATGCATTCTGTTGAGTAACTAATGTGCAATATAATGCATTATAACAGTCCTGTTTAATAACTATGTCCTTTAGACAAACACTTAAGTTATAAACACCTATTACCCCGGTGTGCAATCTTGGCATTTATTACTGGTACATCATATATAGGTCAACTGTACATCCTTACAAGAAATTTGAGTTTATGAGTAACCATGTATCCTTTTTGCTCCTTTCTTATCCTGTCTACTCTGTTTATAAAATGCTGTCTTTGTAAAATCGTATACAATTTTAATTGTCAGTTTTAATATTTTCATTTGAAAATGGAATTCAAATTGCATGCATCAAATGTTACTAGGAGATCTGTGTTAAAAATTTATCTGATCGGATATTAACTTTTAATGAAGTAAATTTATACAGGTGTCCCATAAATTAACGTCAAGACTAAACCGATAGGGGATATAGTGGGTAGTTCGAGAAAATTTATTTCAAAGGACTAAGTTACGCATTTAATGAATTAAGTACATCCTGTAATGTTCTTTCTGTTTGTATGACTATTAAGTATTCATAAATTGAAATGGCAATGATTTTGCTGGAAAATGTCAAGTATTTGTCAAACTGTACTTAAAATGAGTACTATATTCAATATACATAGTGTTGTTGTTGCTTCTGCGGGCTGGATTCCGCAATCAAGCGGCATTACGCACATTTTGCGTTGTACTGAGTGTTAGAAAAAAAAATTAACAATTTTTTGAAGTATCCACCTAATATACAACTTACTGTACCTGTAAAAATAAATATTCACTTAAAGCTGTCTTGGACTATTCAATAAAAATATAAAGTGTCAATGTAACTGACCATGTTTAAAACAAAGTTTTATTTTGATTAACTTTCTTGAACTACCCACTAAAAAGTACTTCTTACTATAAATGATCATGTCAAAAAGGTTCACTCTAATCTTTCTTGGACAATCTGCTAAGAATGTAACTCATTACTTTAATTGACAGTGTTTATAGTAACTTTTTCTTTTATTAATTTTCTTGGTCTACCCTCTGCCCTATATGGTATAGGGCCTCACGTTGATTAATGG
>DWIC01000214.1:0-13638 GCA_018248135.1 Battus belus
AACTATATAAGCCCACCTATGTTTGTACGCGTAATCTAATAATAAAGGTCATTTCAATGTGCCAAAAAAATATTTTGACCCGGTATTGTGAGACACATGATTTAAAAAAGTACATTTCTTATGAACACTATAAACCCTCGTTGTGGGTGAAATCAAATCCTAAGTTGGTCTCTATTCATGGTTCATGATCCAGATGGTTTCAGAGACATCACGATGATCCAGTACGTTAGTGTCATTCGAAGATTTTTTTTTTGGCTCCCTGTTTTTGAGGCCCTCGTACATTCTCCTGCCATATTTAGGTCCCTGCACTTCTATTGCTAGGGCTAATGAGTTTTTAAAAATTTTACATTTTTATTTCTTCTGTTATACATCTTATGATCTTTTACTATTTCATCTTTTATTCATCACATTATTCTATCATTCGTTTGTTTCTTTCCATTTCTTCTTTAATTCAACCTTTCATTCTTCATCTCCTATTATTTTCATTGTACTATTTTACTTATTATCTATACATATTTTTGTTCTTTTTTATTTATTAATTTTTTAATATACAATCTTAAACCTGTTATTCCTAATGTATATAATTCTAAATCTATTATTAGTCATTCGCTGATTAAAAATAACTTATTTAATATTTGACATTAAATTGTCGTATATAAGCAAAGTAATGGATTAAAGTGAAATGTATTAAACAGGTGGACAAAGTAATAAATGATTAAACTGTCAATTATTTTTAAAACATCTTATAGAAGCCCCAATGGTCTTGTTACCAAAGAGCAACTCTATTTGTAAGCCGTTTTCCATTTACCATACGTCGCTTGTACACAGGATGCTTTATAAAGTAAATGTTGCATGTTTTTAATATCTTGCCAAAAGTTACAATTAAGTACACGGACGTTTTTATTCTCGGTGAATACAAATATATTTGCAAGTCGCGAGGCGGCTGAAGGTTAAACAGGTATTGCGATTAATATTCTTTTTATAACTTTTCATCGTACACTCATGTCGTAAAGTGATTTTGATTAAGCGTATTTAATATTGAACATATCGAAAGTCGGTTAATCATGTCATCTTTGCTTCATTTATGAAGAAATATACGAGATGATTTAAACAAAAATAATCTCAGGGTCTTTCTTGAATATACGCGTGACAATGACTTCGGTGAGATGTGGTGTAGGTATGTATGAAAGGTAGTGGAATCTGGGTTATTAAACATATCCGCCACGAGCATACAACAAAGAATATGTGGATTTTAATCCTCGAAGCCCTATGTTTTGTTATTTATGATAATCAGGTTAGAATGTGTCATTATCAGCATATCAGTCATGTTAAGGTTGTCTCTTAACACTTATCATGCATATTACTCTTAAACGTTCGAATTTGTTTTCAGTTGCAAGTCCTACTAAATTGAGCGTTATATCAAGTCGTAACATGTATATATAAACAAATGAATTCACACCGTTTTGTCGGCGCTGTGGCAACGCAATCAGATAAATTGACCGAAAACGGACGCGGCTGCCCCTGGCGGGATGGAAAGAGTTTTTTTTATTCTTTGAGTGGAATTGATTAATTACGTGTGCTACCTCCCGCGAAGTATGAGCTGGACGAGTGCGATTCTTTTCAGTGAATCGTAAATTGCAGCGGGCGCACCGCTGGAATAAAATGTACCGCACGTAATAGCACGTGCATTAACAAATTAAATTTAAAATTTGTAATGTGTCTTTATATTTAAGAAAGTTACAAATAGTATTTTAATTGTAAACAACATCGAGAATATCACTCAGGTTTACAAAGTCAGTGGACCGGAAAGTAATGTCGTTTCTGTACATTTATTTTAGAGAAGAACCGATTGATTTTTTCCGCTTCGACATCAAAATTTTTACAGTAGATGACAAAATGTTGTTGATAACGCAGGTCATTATATTGTTGATTAGAAATAAAAATGTAGTCGTGTGAATTTAACTTAGAAAGCGGCATTACTTTCCGGTCTGCCTAATAGAGGCAATCAGAGATGACACAGGTTGTTAATAATATGTGGAAAGAACGAGATGTCCAGATTGATACAGCGCCAAGAGCAACCACTGTAAGGTTTTAGTTGATTGATATTTAATCCTATATAACCCTGTCCGTTCCGCATAACAGCGTTATGCGCGTAGCTGTGTCTTTCGACCGAGCCTGCATTACATCTCTTTCAACACTCTCGTCTCTTTCATCTTCGAGGCCTGGATGCTGTGATGAGAGAGAAGAAAGGTAAAATGCGGTTTACTCAGGTAAACTTGGGGCGTGGCTGCTTCGACGACTACTGTGTACGATGAGGTGGAAAGCAACGACAAACTGCTTTCTCTGCTGTGAGGTGGCTGTAGATCCTGTTGAACGCGATCGGAGAGGATCTTTCTCCGTTTGCATTCATGTCGGCGATACGAGGCGGTTTACAGTTTCTTGGTTTCCATCTCTTAAACCTTCATGGTTTAACAATAGGCAGCCAAACGTGACCAACAAATGACATATCCTCGTCGATGACGACACTGGTAGTGCAGAGACGCGCTTTGAGGCGATCCTCCGGAGAATACCGTTTCTCTACCAAAGAAGAGACCTTCCTAGATGCGGACGCAGACGCGAGGTCTGTAGCTTCCTTTTTGCGCCTCAGGAACTGCCGGTGAATCAATGTTATCTCAGACTATTTAGATCTGGCTTAAGGTGTAATATGAATAATTAACCGTGTGGATGGCTACCCAAAATGACGGAGCTTGAGGGACTGTTGTGATTTCCAAACGAAAAAATTTATTGAGTAGGAATCCGTCATAACTCTGCATTTCTTCAATATAATTAAGTTAGGTTTTAACTAGCGCAAAAATTACTGAGTAATGATATTAGGTGTTTATATAAGAGACGGTTCGTTACTCACCTACATAAACTTACCTACTTACCTTACTTATTGTATATATTAAGTATAATATTCAAAACATTGTTGGTGTAGTGTCTACACACCGAGCTCTTGCATATAAGGAATGTTCAACTTGTTTTAAAATTGATTATTAAAAAAATATCTAGGGCAAAATATTATTGGTTTTTGGTGTAAGAGCCTTAAAACAGTGAATTTTTAATTAATTTGTTATCGATTAATTATAATATACCTAATCAAAGGACCAAGAGTTTCAGAAATGATAAATAATGCAATGATAGTAGAAATCGATTTTTCGGCATACGAAATACTGTATCTAAAAAAATGTTTAAATTTTGTTGTGCAGGTTTTGTACTGTCTAAAGTTTTAAGCCTGTCGAATTGCATTGGAAAAAAAACTGCAGTGATCTCGTTATATACCCTACATATTAACATAGCTAACAGATTGGAAACGGATGTAAAAGCTTTAAAGCTTTTTGCAGACCAATATACTGTACATTTTATAAGTGATTTCATGTTATATAGAACGCTAGTTAGTGTAGGTAATGATTTAAGATATACGAGTGTCAACCTGGTACTCAGCTGGTCGCACAGGACGTAGCAGCGAAAGAAAGGTAATAGTTAAAAATCCTGAGTGAGCAAGTATTGGTGGTGAGAGAAAGCCATTTACGGGGTAGGCAATCATTATTATTGGGTTTCCTCGGGAGGACGTGATGTAATGTATTTCTCGGATCAAAAGCAAAGCTTCGCAGTGCGACAGACGCAATCGGCGACGACTTCAATCGGCGAACTGACGTTTATTTATAACGGATTAGTAAAGGGGGAGCTCGGTCTCGTGTTCTTGCGTTACTCCACATTACCGAATGTAAATCTCTTTATATTCGCATTTGATTTTTGTATTTCAACTCAAAGAAAACGGTAATATTAACATGTATGTAATGACATGTTTATTTAATGTCACGTGTTCTGTGTAAATTTGAATTTGGAACTCTCTTAACGTCAAGAATCTTTTTGAATGTAAATTTCTCTTTTAAAAGGTTCGGCATAGTATATATAGGTACTATGTAGTTGTACGTATGTAATCGTTTACTTTAGTTATTTTCTTAGCCTTATGTCTTACGGCATTTTATTATCATATACGTATTTTAATAAAAAGGCTGTAAGTTCCATTAATAAATGCCATAGAAGATAAAAATTTCCTCAGACATTTTTAGAGAAAGAGGTATTCTGACGATTGCTTTTCAGTACATATTTCATCACGATATTTAAAATTCATAGTTAAAACACTTGTATAAAAAGAGTGAAAGACAAATGATAAATAAAATTAATAAAAATGAACTCAGAACGCTTACATTTCGTTTCCAAAAAATTAACAAATTCATGTGTACGAGCGTGTGTAAGTATATACATGTAATAGGGTTCCAAAGAATATCTTAGACGATTCTTTTTCTTTCAAAATGTGTAGAACATAGTTAAGTTAAGCTAAGCTAACTAAGCGTAGAAATACTTTTCGTGTCGGTGGTAAATAGTACTTAAATGATAAAATAATTGACTATTCAAATATGCGTGATGCGTAGGTGAATGCCTACAACAATAACGCATTCGAATTATGAAAAATAAAATATACAGATTGCTTCGTAATCCTTGGCCATCGCTGTATGTATCCTAGGTACTAAAAAACATCTTTGTTACTAGGTAAAGTATGTAGTAAGTAAACTAAATGATTACGTACGGACTGTCGTGGAATGCACTGTGACGATAACACCCTCATTGTTATCGTCACAGTGCATACACTATAATAAGGGGATAAATAACGAATTACATAATTTAATTACAAACTGCAACAAAGAATCAATGATATTTACTTTTGGGTGTATAAAAATCATTTGTTATACAAACTTGTTCGCTGCGAAATATCTACTCATGTAATAGCCCTTAGTGTGTTAAAACCAAGAGTTAAGATCAATGTGTATTTTCGCTCTTCGGGTTTCATTGGCAGCGCACAGTCGTTCAACGCGCGATTGAGAGGAATTTGCTCGGGATTTCTCTACGAGATAGAATCAGGGATGAAGAGATCCGCATACATACAAAAGAAATCGATATAGCTAAGCAGTTAAAAAAGAGGGCCGAAAAGTATACTACTGTTTAGTACGCTTTTGGCGTCTTTTCTTCGCGGAAACCTTAGACTCAGGAATGAATACCAGTAACCGCAGCGTAGAAGCTTTACACATAAAGTGGATATACCACGTTGTTAGGCCATTAGAAGGCTATAGATTTATAAGTCTCACTAGTCCACCCATGAAAAGGACAGGCAACCATGCGAACGTTGTCGGAGTGTGCTGGATGTAGATTCTCGACACGTTCTCGAAAATCTAGAGGGAGCATAGGCCCTATTCGCAAAGAACGCTTAATACTGAACATAGTGTCCAGTAGTGGACGTTCTTTAACTGACTTTTTGGTGATGAAATTGTCCACCCAACGCTTGAGTATTTAGCTGTAGCCAGAGTGCCATGATCAATGTATCCTCAGCCGTCGTGTTGTCCTGTTACAAATCATTACAATCCACTTCGTCCGTATAAATCTCAAGACCCGTAATACGTTTAGAGTATTCATCTTTCCCGAGAGTATTAACAAAATGAATCGCACTTAGTTGGCTAATTTATTGCTTTGCTCAAGAGGCTTCGGAGTACACCGTTTGTGATACCCCTCGCGCCTCGGGGACCGCTACACCGCTTTGGAACTTTCAGTGTTCTTTAAGGCTTTCTTTCCTTCACCACTAAATTCTGTGTTTTTTAATATGATCCTTTATGTTCTCTACGAGATCAAATCAGTATCCGTAGACGAATGAAAATAACCATTGGTTTTTCAAGTTACAATGGAAGTGCGCAGGTAACCAATCGGGATGAACAGAGCCCGCTAGAGTCTTTACGGTCTGATATGGAGACCATAGATGTGTAAGCGTAACGCAGTATCCACATATACATGGCTTTATGGTCGTCGGAAGATGCTCGATGCAAGCTGCACCCTTTCGGTCGAATTAGAAATCTCTGGGGCAGGCTAATGTAGTGGTCGTCAATAATTATGATAACGATAATGTTAGATGTGAAGATCAAAGGAGCACGAAACAAATTGGAGTTATATAAAAAGCAATTACGACACAAGGAAGTGCGCGTCATTGGAAAACTGAGAAATATAGAAAAGTTAAATTAAAGAGAGGCAGAGGGCGACGCGGGGCCGGGATTTTGCTTTATATGATGAATTATATTTCCGCTAGCTCACTGCAGCAACGTGATCTGTATTTTTAATATTATTATTAGTCTAATGAAACTTAGCAATTTCATTTAAAAAAAAAATGTGTCTAATATTGCAAACCTACTTGGTAACTACCAGCTACTTAATGATAGTAGGACAGTAGGGCAATGAAATAAATACACTTCAAACTCCCTGTTAATATTAAAGTGATAAATTTATCTCATTAAAACCGTCTTTAATTGACAGTAATTAAATTGACTGAACTAAGAGTTTGTAGGAAGGTAGGATGATGAAATAATAACACTTTAAATATTGAGAAAAAGACCGGAAAATAATGTCGCTTTTTCAAGTTAAATTCACGAGACTACATTTTTATTTCTTATCAACAATATATTCACCTTCGTTATCAACAACCTTTTATCATCTAGTATACAAATATTAATGTCGGAGCGGTAAAAATCAATCGGTATTTCTGTTAAATAAATGCGCATGACAATTACTTTCCGGCCCATCGGACATGCATATATATGTTTGTATATAACTGAACATTGATTTTATTAAAAAGATATATACTATAAACCTATCTAGTTGGTTAAAAGCTGTAGTGTAACTCATTTAGATGCAATGAATAATTTAAAGTTTGTTTTCATCTAAAGATTTAAAAAGGCACAGTAACAAGGTAAATTTTTTTAATTATATATTCATCGCCTACTGGTCCATGTATACACAATTTTTTTTAAACATAGAAGAACGAGATGTTTGAATCAATCAATGTTTGCTTTGAGTAAGCCTTTAATCGATGACCCAAGAAATGTTGACTTTCCTAACTGAAAAGAAATTCTGTCGAAGTAAATCGAAAGGCTGACCTTAATTGCTTTCACGTAATGCCTGTATTGTATTGCATTTTATACACCTGCAAAACTAATGCCATAAAGAGTTCGTTTTCGTTTATGTTTAGCTGAAATTGATTGTGCCGGTAATAAAATTAAAGTGTGTGATTTTTAGTCAGTCGAACAGACGTTATTGTATCCATGATAATTAAATTTAATTAAGCCAAACTAGTAGTTAGTATTACCACAAATATTGTCTTGACGAAGAATTTTTAGTCTCAAGTGGCGGTAGACGAGGTACATTTTTCGCACAACTTTCAGTAAGCCGGTAGGCGCAGCATGGGATACACACCACCAAATCGATGACATAATGAAGGTGGCAGGCAATCGATGGATACTGAAACCTCGAGATTGGTTATAGTTTCTGTCTCTGGGCTCTCCCAGCTTATCTATGCGTTATTGTGGGCGTCTATTGTCTGTAACTGTAAAATGAGAATGATTTAGTATCAGATGAAGCTGGATGCAGAATCTCGATGCAAATTATAAGCAATAATGACGAAATGAAGTAGTTATATACAATAGAACAGTTATATACAATAGTATGTATCGGTACGCTTTGTTACTCAATCGATTTGATCATGAAATTCGCAGATGAAAAGTAAATAATGGTATTTTTTATTTGTACATTCGCTGTTTATAACGACACGATGAATAAACAGGGTAGTATTATATTTATCATGAGTTGATCGTAATATTAGTTAAAAATGTATCATAAAACTGTAAGAAACAAAGCTGCCACATACATATCTGTCGCAAGCAAACCTATTGTGTTGTGCTCAGAAATGTACGCTGCAATAAAAATAAGGTGTTGATGTCATACTCAATGAGCTAGCTCGCGCAGTCCAGGAGTGGAACGTTATTTAATACGGTTCGTTTGTTTTTATTGTAACTGTTCACTGATCTGTACCAATGTAGAGAATGTTTCGCGATGTTTAGTGTTAGCTAGATCTCTTTTTAAATGTTTTTCGACTGTCGCGAAAGTAACATGATTTGAAAATAAGTTTCATTTATGGTGCTAGTGGAAGAATGCTTTTTTGGTATTATTAGTACTGTGCGTGACCTTTTCAATTAATCCATAATTCCATCATCCAATCATTAAAATGGTAGGTGTCCACTTGAGTGCTCAAAGGGAAAGTCAAGTAAAAAGCACCACCGAGGCCCTATAGGCCCGATAGGTGTACTATAGAAATAAATATTGAAGTAATAGAAAATACAAATTAGTTTTCTTAGACCGGTTGTACATTGATGCCCAAGTGCCTATGTAAGTGTGGGTTCAAGCTGGGCATCGAGAGCGCCTAATTTAAGACCTTTGATGCAAATCACTCTCCCGTTCTGTACAAGTAGGTCCTGATACCCATGCGGGCTGTAACAGTATGGTCGAAATATCGTACTGAAACAAAGTTGTGAGCTAATTGTAAAATATTAAAACCAGTTCGCTGCACCAGTTCACAGAACGTGTATAGTGTGTGAAACGAGAACTACTCGGCGGTCGGGAGTGGTGAGGATCCTTTGCTTGCCGCTCTCGCTTGTACGCAGGCAGAGTTATGAATGTGTCGGTGCATATTGATGGCCGGGTGTGGAATGTGTATTACGATATGAGAAGTGGAATTTATTTAAATTCCTCTTAAAGCGCTTCGTTAGACTCGACGCTGTTGAAATAAATACCTCGTTGAGATATGTTTTTGACTGGTATTGGGCAAGGGATTTAAGCTTTACGGCTGTGGATAGAGATCCGGCTCGAAGCTTGGGCTGCTCGGAAGGATCGACAGAAGGCTTCACCCAAACTGATGCCCAAGTGGAAGCGGTGATGGGCATAGAAATATTTGTCCAAACAACTTACGTAAAATGCCATTTAAAAACAATTAACGTCATTTATTGCCAAATGAAGGAACTTCACATATGTTGTGCTAACATTCTTTGTTCTAGTGGTGAAATACTTTTGGTGAACTTACTCAGGTATTACAATTATATTTCAAGAATCTTGGAATCGTTGCTCTTTAGACATTTAAAGGTAATTTATATAATTTTGTCCTTATTTTACTGAACAGTAGTCACTTGTTTATTTTTAGCCTGATCGTTAACTGCTACGCAGCGAAAAGAAGAAAATATTCGAGTTACTATTTCACCGTCTTTTCAGCGGCGGTTACTGTGGGTCGAGTTAAATGGCTTCAGATGTTATTTAAGTTTTTATGAAGACCTCATCAACGTCGAGAAAGTTTTAACTTCACTAAAAATGAGAGTTGACGGTGAAGTAGTTAGACTCTGTAGGCTCTCTTACATTCAGCGAGTTTTAAGTTTTATTTCAAAAGACTTGATTATTTGCTCCTTTTATAAATGCGCCTCCTTGCAGTACGGATATTTTTGTTATTTGAATTATATAGCTTCTTCCGTTTCTTAATTTAAAAACTTAGCAACGATATTTGCCATATTACATGAGTTTAGCACTTTGGGGTCTTATTATTGCTTTAGACACTTTAACCCCATAGTGACCATCATAAATGTTCACATTTAAAAATCATTGTGGAGACAAGACGGGAATATGCAAAAACGTTTAGCAGAATTTGACTTAAGATTTGATAAAGTAGATTGCGTTGCGTACGTTATTGGCACCAATATCGTACTGATTCCAATCACTCGAGTATCTTTCGACCACAACGACCGTCGGTTAAACGATCGATATGCCTCGCCCACTGTCATTACAGACGAGCAAATCTTTCCCTATTGAATGGTATTCCTCTCAAATTCTTGAAAGAAATTCGTTGAAGCTGCGGTGGATGAGTGACCGTGAAAATCCGGAAGTGCAGTCGCGGCAGCTCGGCTTCGAAATCTTAAGTGAAATTAAATTTTATTAAAGTCGAAATATTTTATATGTGAAATTAATCTATTTCTTATTACATATCTGAATTTTATTTCCATTCAAAAGATTACTTTCTACTTTGGGTCACATATAGTGATCACTATATGTGTACAACACGAGAAGAATGCCAGAAAAACCTTATTAGATACAAACTGGAATCAGATGGAACTCGTATTGGTGATATTGTTCATCTTAATAAAAAGTTATCAAGGCTTTATCTCGTCTTGATCTGAACTATCGGCAAATTATGACAGTTTTTTACTTTTATATATTATTAACCATAATCCTTAATAAGATAATTATTGGAATTTCTTCCCAAACCGCACTATCTCTAAAAATCACTGACATGATTTTTGTTGTAGGTTTGTTTTCGTGTACGTTTTAAATCGTGCACGATTGCTTTGAGACTTTTAAAGGATGTCTATTGTACACGCGTTCAAAGTTGCCTGCCTACAAAGGAATTACAAGTTTTATGGAGGCTAGGGAATGGTGTAACAAGTTTGTTTTTATTTCCCGTGTGTTCAACTTGTTTGCTGTGTAAAAGGAACGTAAACTGGTTAATATTTCTTTATATACTATGATTACTCTCTTAACAAGCATCGAAGCTTTTATTTATATTATTGTTATTATACTGACTCTTTACGACATATTTTCTCAGGTCGCAAATTAGATTGTAAGTACAGTAGATACAGTCTTTATAATTTACACTTGGTAATATTCGTATAGGGTTGTCACTGCTCACAAACAAGTTTCCAGAAGATGGGCAGCAGAGTCCTCTGCGTACGCACTGCGATCCCCAACCCGCCTGTTAAGCGCGGCGGTTACGGTATATCCCCCATTGGTTACTTTGGAGAAGCCTTATTCCTTTCACTGGGTGACAATGAGACAATGTGCTTTAACGACAATAACATTCGTCAACTTTAACACATATTAGAATTACATATTAAATAATTACCGTAAGTTAAATAAGTAAAAAATTCTATCACATTAAATATAGTTCTTAATATGTATAAATGTAAAAAAAGTTCTAAAGAACTAGCATTTACATTACATGATGAGTTTAAAAAAAATACTGTTGTGCTTCATTTAAAAAATATTCGGTTATAGCTACGGCACAGTAGTCTCACGGGAGATGGGAAGACGGCGGAAGCAGGAAGTACGACCACGAAGCCTTCAGTAGTAAATTACACTGGAACTTGACGTGAGGACAACTTTATTATAGAATTTATTCATTGATAATTTTCTTACT
Source organism: Battus belus (assembly GCA_018248135.1). Taxonomy (NCBI): domain Eukaryota; kingdom Metazoa; phylum Arthropoda; class Insecta; order Lepidoptera; family Papilionidae; genus Battus; species Battus belus. Next base: position 11,150 of record DWIC01000214.1, read on the forward strand.
TCAGAATAAATATACAAACGTTCTGATTACTGTGGAACGGTTCGTTGAACGGTAAACACTCATAATGAATACTTATCTAAATGATTTGTTTTGTTTTATCATCCAGTATATCCATCAGTATGTAATTACATAAAATTGTAATTATGTATTATATAAGACCTACGATGAGTGTAACTTTAGGCGTTGGTTATGTTATGCGCATAAGTCATTGAGATTGGTAATTGTGTGTGGAATGCCTAGTTGTCAAATAAAATAAATATTACTGAGATATAAGATTTCTGAAAATGTTTCGTACGACTTATAACAGTAGAGACGATAACAGATGTTTATATATAATATGGTCGCTAATAGAAATTTACTAAACTACAGTTCCGAGATATCTTTTAATGGATCTTCATATTTCAAAAGGACAAAAGCAGATGTCAGCAAATCTAGTCTCGTCTCTTAAACAGCGTGTATAGCCTTCTCTTTAGATGAGATCACATGTGGGCGTATCTGAACTTATATGACGTAAAATATAGAACTTATTCAAACATAACATAGCGTCTGCTTAGATAGCCCTAAACATTTTTAAATGGTCGGAGTATTGAGGTACAAGATCTTTAAAAAACGTTACGGATGTGATTCCGAACGATATGTTTCCTAAGCTTTACAATTTACAATAGCTTTGACGATCTCTTCAAAGAAGACCATAATTTAATCTGAACGATTTACTTGGGAATTCACAACAGCACTGTGCCCCCAGACGAATTTCAAAAAAAGGAATCTTCCTGCTATAATCTGTAGATACACGTACAAGTTACTTGTTCTGCACAAGATAATAATTAAAGATAGAAAAAAAAGTAATATTAAATAGTTATTTTTGGTTACGATATACACTTCAGTAGTTCATTCGTTGCTGGAATTACTCGCCAGCGATGCTAACCGCCGGTGCGGTCTGCGCACTCCCGTGTTTACAGGAGAGCTGACTGCGTAACCGATAATAATGTAGCTGTGTACCATTAACATTTTGTTCATTAATAAAGAGTAATTGCCCTCAAAATGTTATTTTTCCGTAAAAAATATACTACGTAGGACATATATAATGCTGTATGACATTTACTAATCTAAAGTACCGCTTTACCTTAAACATGTTAAGTCCTTGATTATCATACATTTCTATAAAATCATTATTATACGATTATGAAGGAAGTGGGTAACATATAATTCTCTAAACGTACGGAGATAATAGGAGAATGAAGTGTTTGGTGTTGGAATGATTAAGAAGAGATTCCAATTTGTTTGACCTTTCAAAATAATGTAACTACGTAGAGTGTGGTTCATCCTACCAGATTCCGTGACTGAGTGTTCATCTAAGTCCAAGGAGTTTCTCCCCCCTCTTTTATTCCCAGTGCTAACGCTTTTCGAAGTAGTAGTGATATTAGTCAGACAATAGTAACTGGCCATGCCGATGTTTCGTCGAATCGATCCGTGACAGCCAAAGCCGAGGTACTAGTAACTTCATGGTTTGTTTTAGAGTGCGACTATCCCGCTATTCCGTAATACAGGAGTATCTAGCAGACCGAGCTGAGGGGGCGAACACCCTCGGAAGACCCTAAGCTTAATTGCCTTAAAAGATAGGTTAAGCGTTGGCAAGTTTTTCTCGTACACCACATTAAAAAATTTGCTGGTGCTGTTGGCCCCCTACATTTACATTTCTATTATTTTCACTATATTCAATAAAAAATTTAAATTACGATTATTTATGAATATTTTGCGTTTTTACAAGTAACAGTCGCTCAATGCTTACAATATTACCAGCACATATTGATAGATGAAGTCAAGCGGACTTTGTAATTCTTCACTATAATGTAAATTATTTTTGGTAGATGTTAATTTGCATATTATGAACGCGTATTTCTTTTTAACGCCAATGAAAACTTTCATAAAAATTTTCATGAGGACTCGGACTACTCTGGAAACCAAGGATTTATGTTACCTTTGATAAAGCTATGAATTATTTACTGTGTATTAAGTTATAATTTTTTTATACATACGCAAAAGTTGCTTATGTAATCAGCAACATGCAAAGAAAAGCCTGTTGTCGAATACAATTAGCGCCTTCTAGTGTATAGATTCTTGATTTTATTGTTGCTGCCAACCCGAATGTTCTTACAGCTTCGTCGGAACTGAGTCTACGGAGAGGGGAGGTCCATGTACTAGCTAAAAACATAACGACGACATGCACTTTGCAGACGCTGGCTAAAGAGTTCTGATCGACCGACCGATCAGAGTTCAATCACGTAACTAGTAGAGTATTTTCGAAGATAAAGTTGGGGACGACAGCGGGGACCACTCGGCAATCTAAGGGAGGATCCAGTTCCTTCCTATGATCGCTCACGCTATGCGCGAATTAAGGGGCGGTGGGCCGCCCCAGATTACGGTTCCTGTTGTGAGGAGCCTGTAGGTGTCGTCGTGTTCTTAAGTGTCGATAGAGGTGTATGATATGG
>DWIC01000215.1:0-13618 GCA_018248135.1 Battus belus
TCGTCAAACAACAAGAGCGAAGACACACTGAGCACCGAACAACAACGAGTGCCACACCGTCGCGCCATGAGGCGCAATAGTCATATTGTTATGACAACAAGCAAAGAAGTGGGAGAGAAATATTTATAAGCTCACGCATTTGATGAAGCAGTAACAGCCCCACACGGCTAACAGCGTCACATCATACATGAATCTAGGAGTAAGAAAGCTTAAGACCCAGACAAGGCCTAGTTTAGACGCCAGAGTTAATTAAAAAAAACAGGTATTAACATATTATTTGTATTATATCCGTTTTTTATTTTACATTAAATAGAAAAACAGGACACCTATTAAGTGCAACCATTACAGTCTATACACTAAAATCGTTATATAATCTTTGATAAAAACTTCGAAATTATCGAAGGAGGCTCATAGCCGTCGGACGTTCAAAATAGTCTAGCTCGACAGAGAGAATGTTTTTTTTAAAAGCACCATGTTAAAAATAGTACTTTTAAAGCACAACCCTAAAATGCAGATATATCAAAATCCCAATTGATATCGTCAATGAAACGAATGCATGACGGGCGGCCCCGTAGCGCTGGGAAGTACCTCCATTCGTTTTTTATTGCCACTTCCCACACCGGTTAACCCGCTGTTATAGCTGTGTTTATTAAATTGTCCTTTTTCGACGATCGATTTCGACTTAAGATCGACTTCATTACATTTGATTTTCATAATAAAATATATGAAGATAAATATTTAAGATTTCTGACTAAATACCATAATATTCTATGATGGGTTATCAGCAACATTTTTGTTGTCGAATGCACTTAGGCTTCCCCCATAGACTTCCAATAGAACTACTATTCGGAGTATTAATAAAGTCATCTGCCCTCCATGAGGGTGGACTTTCTGCGCTGCGTTTACCGGTCCGTGGTTTCCACTGCAAAACCTGAAAGCCTCAACGGAATTACTTCGTTCGTCTACGGATACCCTCGTTTCTGATTCAATCCTGTGATGTTTAATCAAAAATAACAGTAAAAACTAGCAATATAATAATCCACAGAACTTCAAATATTTATACACATAAGTATCAAACTAGACTTACGTATGTACCGACAAAGTTAAAAACAAATTAAACGAAAGTTAAACCAGAGTATCGTAAAGTTAATCAAGAGTTAGCATAAAATTATTAGTAAGTAGTAATAGTAATAAATGGTAAAACCCGGGAAGCAGATAGGTTTAAAAAAATACATAGATATAGAGAAAAGAGATTTATTTTGTCGAAACGTCACTGTTCCCTCACTGGCATTAACAGATTCCGCGGGTTTGAGAGAGCACTGGTGCTAAGCAAAGATTTTATTTTTAGTAGCAAGATCCAATCCGAGGTTCGAGCCTCTACGTACTATGCCTGCGGGAAACTTGTGTTTCGTGCGCATTCTGTACTCTACCAGGGTGTAAAGAGCCGTCATTATTCCCTATTCATCCTAAAAAGCGATTAATAGGGAATTTATTGTTGCTTTTATACATGGTAGATGTCATTACTCACCAAAGCAAACCTGTGGAAATTATGGCAATAGAAATCATCTGGTGTTTCTATAACGGAGTGGGCACCCGTGTTAGTTTAGTTTCTATATTTTGCCAAGAAAACATCACAAACCCGATGTATTGTTTATGTAAGAACAGAGGTGTTTTTAACAAGAAAACAAACTGCGCCGATATTACGTTGTCGTAATTGTCGTCGACGTGTCAGCCTATAGATGCATATTATATATACCATAATCGACAGGTTTTGCAAGCTGGTTGACAATCGCCATGTGGTATTACGGTACGCAGAGAACGCGGCTACCCATCCTTTGATAACTATTTTGAGGGCAGTGGGAGTCTTTTTAACAATTGCATAAAGTTTGAATTATATAAGATTATATCCCGAAAATCATACTCGTGCCTACGATCTTCTCTAGTCTTTCTTTTATTTATTCGTGTCATCGTAAACGATATTTATTTGACCTATAATGTCATAACAATATATGTAATTAATTTTTCTTGAACAATTTTCCGCATGGAAACCCGTCGCCGCAAACCATCGACCGATGGCTTAACAAGGCGAGCTTGTTTTGAGGTCGCCGTAAATTCCGATCGGATATTACATTTTTAATAAATTCGCCCGCCCCGAGCCGTTATATCTATAGCGATTATTATCTGAAATTCTAAATTTGTGCCTTTAATACTGTACAAAATTTTACAGATACAACAGAAACGAAGGTAAGGGATTATTGCATAGCATAGTAAAACAATGTCGTAAACGTAGTAGTTAGCAATTATAATACGCGCTGTCTAATAACATTTATATCCGAGGCAAAATCCATATTGCTTAATTTATAGTTAAAATTGCAACACAACATTTTTTAACGTCTTAGGGTTCAAACAAAATTATCAATTATTATTCTTTTCAGCCGGTATACTCTCATCACAAGGCCTCACCCCCAAATCGCTACGATTACCGGTCACGCGCTGCCCATATCCAGCAACTTCTCGCGACTTTAATTATGTCGTCGGCCCACCTAGTGGGATGCCTACCCACTCCGTATTTATCGGTTCCTGGTCGCCGCTCGAAAACCTTTCGGCCCCAACAGCCACCGATTGCATGAGTAATGTGCCCTGGCCGCTGCCATTTCAGGCAGATCTTCGAACTACGGTAGTGATCTTGGTTCTTCTGTGGATTTTATTTCTAATACGAAACTCTTTGCATAGCCTTCTCCATTGCTCTCTGGGTGACCTTGAGCTTTCTTAGGATGCCCGTCGAAAGCGACGTCTCGTAACCGTAATTCATCACTCACAACCCACATTTGACAAACGGTATTTTCGAAGAGAAATTGTTTCGGAGCTTTCCGAACGCTGCCTTTCTGAGTTGAATTCTGGTAATGATTTCTGTCTCGAAGTATAGACATCGACCCACAGAGTGGCAAGATGACCTTGTTATGGTCGTCGGCAGGATGCAAATGACGCTCAGTATCAACCTTGTTTATGCAACAAAGCATCACTACCATATAATACATGATTGGTCAAGAACTAAGCCCTCTCGACCCTAAACATGTCACTATGAAGTCTAAAAAATTAGAAATCAAATCAACGTACACGAATTACAAGAAATTTATTCGTATCTACATTTATTTGAATTATTACTTACACGTCAGTAAGTAGCAAAGAGCTGTGTTAAAGTCTAAAAGGATCCGACTTTGTTACGTAAGCACGAGTAAGTTTCTCCATTGAACAGTAAATATCATCCCGTAATATTTTATTAAAGAGTTTTAAGAGGGAGGAGTGCTGAAAGACGTTATAATGGATAAGATTTTTCGTTAAAATACATACAATATATTAAATACCACGTAATATATGCACAAAATTTTTAATGGTAAAGTTTTGAAACAAATTCGGTTATTAAAAAGACGGGTGGATTACATGACGAGTGTCATTTCCAGTGGCATTTACTGATTATACTTTACAACAACAAGATTACACCATAACACATAATACCAACCTAACGAAATGCCATCATTATCTTTGTCAGATTTCCAATAGAATTGGAAAGAAAAGCCCTGCAACGGTCATGATTATGTAACAATGGAATTAGCACTGAATATACAATTACAAAATTATACTGCACTTTTGCGGGCCTTTTGTAAGGGAGAACTTTTAATGAGCTCGTGCCGTTAAATTAGGGGCAGTGAAAATGAAAACATCACCTAATAACGTGAGTTATTGCTTAGAACTGCAAACGAGTGGGCCAAGTATTATATTATTTCGCCATCGCATTCCCGGGGGGTCGGAACTTTGCGCGGCTCCAGAACTTTCCATATTCCTAACTTCTCCCGTCCGAGTTGGCCCAACTTGCGCCCCCGTTTAACTTTTGACAGAGAAAAGTGCTAAAGCTGGTAAATTTCGAATAATACTTTGTCCTGGTGCGCAAACAATCGACGAAGTCTTTTTTTATTGCCAAGTCTACGTTCCGGTCGTAACGTACAATTCTTTTGTTTGCCTTTCTCAATTGACAGCGGAGTTGCGGAGTGAAATATTCATTTCGATTTTCCGACAACGTACATCAGTATAAATAAAGGTTCATATTTGAACATCTATTCATAATGAAGAACAAAAGAATTTCTTGGAGCGCCTTGAACAAATGCTCGAATGAAGCTTTATTATTTGCGAACGAGTTATAAAAACATCAACTTCATTTCGCTTTCTTCGTAGGTTATTTTATAAATATTTTTGAAACATCTATTGTACGTCTTGTATAATTATTTAACCGAATTGTAAAACCGCCAAGCTTTTAAGTAAGGCGGGTGTTTCTTAAGGTGCAAGCAAGGGCTTCCGAGACATGACCTTTGATTAAAATGTACTTGAATCACTTTTGGAATTTCGTTTTGTAGTTGACCGAAAGGGTCGAACCTATTATAATATAACGAATTCTAGTGTAAAGTTTGTTGACCAACGATAAGATCGCAAAACTTCGTTTGATGTGGGCAGCACAAGACCGCTAATCGTGGTGATGTTTGGATAAGGTCTACGTCTATGCAGTGGGCGTTTACCGAATGACATGATGATTATAAAGTTTATAGTATTTTATTTCAATGATACGACCGTTGTGTTCAATTTGTTAAAATAATGTAATTTTCAAGTTTTTCACACCAATTTATCAGCTTCCATTACAATGCAATTAAGAAGTACGAATTAAATATTTAATGACGTGTTTTAATGTAGCGGAAGTTTGAAAATATAAGAAATGATACACCACAGCATTCTAACGAATAGTACATAACTAATGAATTAATTTTAAATTGTACAATTTACTTACTTTTTAATTTACTTGTTATTTATTAACTTAATCGTCATCGCATTAAAACGCACATCCATATTTGTGTCTATGTGAATACTAATATTTAAGTACGTAATATACGACGTATTACGTACTTAAATATTATATACGATATAAAGTTTACATTCATAATAAAGTATAATGCCAGTAACATTATATGAAAAAAACATGACTTCTTGATTTTGATTCATTCATTTTATACAGTTGAAGCAAAAATACTACATGCAATTCTAAAATTATTTTAATAAGGGAAATAACCCTCAGAATGAGTTTATAAAAACTTAAAATGTTGGACTTTTAGTGATTTAATTGTCACGTTTATCTTATAATGACATTAATCATCGAGGAGTAACAATGAAACATGATAATTCCACTTTTTATATTAAAAGCAACTACATTCGACAGAATACCATAAAATTATGTCTACTGATGAAAATCATGTCTAGGCTGATGTAGTTTAAATCGTGCTTAATCCTGCAATGCTTATTAAAAAAATAATAATATGCATTTACATATATTATTAGAACCCATATACAATTTTTTTATGTTTTGTTCTGTCACTCATTTATCGTAAATTGTTAAAAGTTGTACTTACACATATATGAATTCATGCACTGCAAAAAAAATTCCGAAAGTCTTTGGCGTGTTAATATGGACTTCTTGATATTACAATAATGTTTATTAAGTAAATTAAAAAATAATCTCCCGTGTAATCTCAAAAATGTTGTCTCTCATATATGTTTCGTCTATATGTTAGAACTGTAACCCATTCATTCTGTTTCTGGAGTATGTTGTTTTAATAAAAATTCAGCAATATCAAACCGTTACACTCACTAACTTCTTCCATTGTGGCGCTAAAAAGAAACAAATGTTTACTATCATGATGTCACATGTTTTTATAAAAAAAATCATATAATACTTTAAATTTAAGTAAAAATTAACCTTACCCATATATTTTGGTACGTATATAAGAATTTGATGTATTAATACAAAGGTAACGACACACAGGTATCCCAGTGCGTAAACACAACAAACAAATGCGATTGCATACCTGCAAGATATTTTTAAGATATTTATTCACGCAAGTCATGTTCTTTTTACAATATTTTTTGTACTACATTTTAGAGATTCTAACAAAAGTTAGCATTTAATTACAGATTTATTATATTATGATTGATTATTTAACGTAAAACTTACTGTAATTTCATATAATCGATATTCAAATAGGCCGTTTTAAAGGACATGTGTGTAAATTTAATCCATTTATTATTCATCACCAATATGATTTTAGTATATCTGTTGTTTGACATTCAAATGTGTTTGAGTGTTTTGTTAAGTTTGGGAACAGCAATATTGAAAATAACATTTTAATTTTACAAAGATTTGGTAACATTATCGCTATGAACATCTTATCTCTTAATAAATTGGATAGTATTTTTGCCTTTCGTAAAAAATCTCTTATCTTCTATACCATACTAAATAAGCATACATTAAGCGATTTTTATAAAATTATCTTTTAAAGGATCTCTCGAAATTAGCGCTAAAACTTACTATGGACAATTCAATCTTTTTAATTCGTATTTTATCTTATAATGAAAAAACTTAAATCCATTTTATATTAATTTACATAAAAATACTTACTGGAAATCAAAGTAGACATATTCGCAATTTTCAGGCAAAAGAATTGTACCATAAAGTAAGAATGGTTGACATACTGTTGTAAGACCCAAATTAATTCCAAATAAAAGGGTCGAAAAAGCAAATATCTGTCCAGCCAAAAAATGCAAGTAATTTTGTCTGAGTATGCAACAGTTCCACCTAAATAAAATTATTTAAATTCATGTAGACTATTAAATATTACAGTAAAACATATTTCAGACTATAATCTTACCAAATAGAATGGAAAAATCTATCATTAACTTCAATTTGGCATACTTGACAATAATGTGAATCAGAGGTCAATACTGGGCTGAAAAAAAAAATGAATTTTACACCATAAATAATAAACACTTTCATTGTTTATAGTTGATTTAATTTTTATGCTTTATGTATCAATGTGAAATCTGTGCAAAAAGGATTTCAATTTATTTATTATAGATTGCTAACAAAATTTACAATATTACATTCAAATAAAAAACAATATTAATACACAACAAATGTCAATTTCAATGACAGGCATGACAAGTGCGAGATTAACAAAAAACAGATCAATAATAAAACATTTTACCTGTAATTGATACTCTATAATTATTTATTTATTTATCATTAATATATTTCAAAATATTTTGTTCAAAGGAAGATAAGGCATCTTACAATGATATCTTCTTTTTTTGGAGCTGATAGCTTTGTGGACTAATACAGCTTTGACAAAATGAGTTCAAGCAACCAGAGTGGTCTGCAAATTATTATATATCTAACCAAAATCCGTTATCTTCATTTGCAACAATAAATCCATTATATTTTTTTAGATTTAAAGAGGTTAATACATAGCATGTTTGTCAGCAATAAGCTTTAAAGCTTTTAAATCTATTTCTTTTTTATTTGATTCGTCAGAACTTTGTACTGCCAATCACTTCTGGCAGTGCAAAGTCTGCAGAGACAGATAATAAACATTAATTCATTTTAGTACATAGTAATTCGACTTATGAAAACGTTTTTAACGTTTCTTGTTATATTATCGTTACGTCATTAATTATTTTAAACATTTTACACCTATCATTAATCATCTAACAAAAGTATTATTTTTTCAGCCGCCATTTTCTAATAATGAAGATTAATAAAATAATTTTATGATAAATCGTAAATTGCTTATTTAGTAGTCAACGACAATGCATTAACGTTGAATAAAAACGTTTAAACAAAGAATCATTCATTTTAACAACATTTTGTATATAGATTGCCAAAGTTTATAATACGTATCATTTAAGTGAAACGTGATCATGACGCGTGCATTACGTCAACGACACCAGAACATCACTAATTAACGTTTTTCAGAGCGCTATCATTCGGACCACAGGCAGTGGCTTGAAACAATAGGGACACGATAGTCGCCAACCTTGACAGATACAGCTGTTAACTACGAATTATAAAAAAACTAAATCGGATTGGAAATACTACTTATAATTCTTTATTTAAAATAGTTTTGAATACATTTTTTCTTCGAATCTATTGCGTGTAAATTGATATGAGAAATTTATAACTGTCAAAAATTATTAGCCGGTTTCTGTTATATAAAAAAAGTTTTATATATATAAAGCATTTCCTAGATGGTGGCATTTAAGAGTAGTGGCAGCCTAGCGACAGAGGGCTAAGACTTATAAGTCACAGGTTCGATTCCCGGGATGCAATCTTATTTAATTAACACTTTGTGCATTAATTACATTAGATTGCCTCAAACAAGATTCCAGAGAATGAAAGGGGATCATTCTCTACCATAACAACACACTTTTTTTTTATAGGCCCCCCGTTTTTGAGGGGGCGTCTCGTACCCTTTTTTATGTATTTTTAATACTAACAGGGACTTTATTAGTCTAAATAAGTTTTTCAGTTTTTATTTTATTTATCTTTTCACATTCATTCTTTCTTACGCACCATAATACCACACTGCGATCAGCAATTCGTTTGCCGATATCTTTATGCGTAACGATTATGGTATATTCATAGATTTTTCTTCTAGATGTTTTTGGGTGAGGCCTTGTAGTAGGGGTCTATGGATTTAAGCGACGACGAGGAAGGAGAAAAGAATAGTTTGGTACATTATTTTTCCCATTGACCATCCGCCACGTTTCTTAACGAAATAATTAAAAAAACAGATGAATTGCTTAAACCGTTGTTGAGTTTTGTGCTTAGCAACAGTAAGCGATTTATTTTTATCTTCACATATATATTAATAATTAAACTCCGTAAATAACAACAGAAACTGCAAAGAAAATAACTGAAATTAATCTTTAAACATTTGTTCTCAAGACTGAAAAGCGAAAATTTGGGCAACCTTCAATTGTACTCATTACCGAGACCTTGCTATAACAAAAAGCCGCATCTAATAACAGTTGTTTTAAGATAGTCAGTGACATAGAAACTAACAAAGTAATTATAATAATCGATTCAGAAGTAAACTTTAAATGATTGTTTACTCCGATAAATTAATTTCGCGATGAAAATAATCGTTAATACCGATGCTTCAACAATGTTTATAAAATTTTTAGTGTTTCATATTTTTTAGCATTCTTTTTAAAGAATGTTTGCCTGTACTAATGTTGCATTAGGTACAACTGAAAAAAAAATTACATTATTAAAAAACCTATTTGTCATTGCCGTATGGTAATGTCCTATGTGTTCAAATGCAAAAGTATTAACATCTTTCTGTATTATTTAATATAATTGATTTTTATTTGGCTGCCATTAGTTTAGTTATATACGCCATTTTGTAATTGAAAACAAGAGGCGATAATTGAAACCCTTTACGGTTTTCAATACAATCGTTAGCGTCATGTTTTATCACTGTTTGTTTCGGTTGTTATGCGTTTAGAAACTTATTAATTTTAAACAAGTTATGTATATCTAAGTGTATAGATTAAGTTTTGATCAACAACGGCGAGTACAACATTCACCTTCGGTTTGCCGATGACATAGTCATAATGATGGAAACCATGGAAGACCTGAGTACCATGCTCGATGCTTTCAGTACAGCCTCCAAAGACGAAGAGGGCTCAAGGTCATACGGAGTACAATGGAGAGGTCTGAACACGGAACTTCGCCACTAGATTGAGTCATAAATGAGTAGATCCGCAGAGAGACCAAGGTCAACGACGTACCTCTAAAAACTACTCGTCTGTAGTGGCAGTAGGTGGGACACATATCAACCAACGGCGTTGAGGCCAACAGGTTCTCGAGTGCGACCAGGAGATAGACGCAGTAAGCTCCCCACCTCTTATTATGGAAACCAACGTTATAGTCTAAATTGCTAGAAGTGGTTTATTATTATTTACGAATTGTATCAGACATAGTTTTTAAACACAACGCTCATAACGTACCCTTGGTTATCACGGCAATGCATATTTTTGACGTTTAGCTGTAATGTGCCAAAATAATTGCTCGAGTTTTGAAGGAGGTTACAAATCAGTAGTTTCTTGCGTAGGACGACCTAACCTTTTTGCTTTTCAAAATACATTAGACATATCACATGAAACGCAACGTTACCATTAATATGTCGGTCATTACTAATATGTTTACATTTAGTTAAATATATTTGAATAGATGTTATTACACGTTACGTTTGAAATAAGGTCATACCAGTACATGTCTGAATTGGTATGGAGTGATTACCGATTATGCGTGTCATGTAGCGGAAAACACTATAATTATACCATGACACTACTATAATAATACACATACACGAACGTGAAATTTATGTTGTTGAAACTAATGACAATATGTTATCTTACAACTGGTGTAGTTAAAATTACAATTGTGGTAAACGATATATTGTCCTACAAATGAAAAATTTTTTTTTTAAAATTAAATTTGACATGATATAAAAGAATTTTAGAGTACAAAACAGCACTCGACAAGGTGAACAAATGGTCTAATTATTACAGATGTTAGCTGATGAGGTTCGAACTGTTGCCCTGGGGCAGTAATAAACAAAAAGAGCTCTTTTGGCGCAGATGTTTCCGCTGGATTTAACAGCTTCATCGAGTGTGAGCGCAGAAGACGCTTTTTTGGTCTTGGTTAGGGGAGTGGGGATCTTCTGAGCCTCCAAACTTCCACTCACCCAATAAAACTTCCTTGAAGAGTCTCTCGTCCTATGCGCAGTGCGCCTTGGTACTAACTGTTTTAGTGCTACCGAAATCACTGTATCGCGCTTAAGGAGAACAAAGCGAGGTGGAGGTGGAGGTGGCCGATACTCACTCCGTCTCACCGCGTGAATACCTAAGGCGCGGTATAGCGGTTTCGGTATACTACAGATAAGATGTAAGGTTCAATGATTATTCTCATAACCAATAAATCAAATGGAAATGCCAATTAACACTGTGTACTATCCAACTTCATCAAAAAGAAACGTTTAAAATTTTAAATTCGGAGAATAAAACTCATGCATTTCTTTGAAAATACGAAGAAGTTGCCAAAATTAAACAACTGAGTACCGGTTTGTCTTTGCTCGTTAGCGGTTTATTTTGCTGTAATGTACGCTGTAATGCTTTTAATGCAATGTTAAAACGTAACGTGTTAAGATAAAATCCTGTATTAACATATAACAACTCATGCTTAGTTTAAAATTTAACGTATTAAGAAACACTTTTAATATTTTAGGTTCAAAACATGTCTTATTCTTTTAAAATATACCTACTCTTTATGAAGAAATACTGAAATGGTAATTACTTTGCTTGAGTGTAATAGTACATCGAGTTAATTAATATAGTATTTTTTTGTAATTAAATAACTAAAAAATTAAAGACACTCGATAAAAAATTGTACGTGTTTTGGTAACCTAACATACAATCTAAAAGAATTGATAACACGAACTTTTTACAGAATTTTACCTACGTGGCAATAGTTTCGCATCAAAATGATATGTAATCTGCGTCAAATGTCATCGTATTTATAATGATATTTAAATTTCAAGGTTTCGACATGGTCATCGGGTCATCGTCTGTTCCTAAATCCACAGAGATTATTGCAAACCTTACATTAAATATTGAATTACACAGTAACATGTACACTTTTTATTGATAATTTTGTTTATAAAAAAATACTATAAGTAATTTATGTACATATTTATTAATCATTCTGCTCTGCATTTAAAATATTCTTACTAGGATGTTACTTTAGAATTCAAATTTGAACGAGTTTTTTTAAAAAATTAATTTTAAATTTAACGGAATGTTGATTGTCTGATCTCATTTCCTTTCATTTATATATGGCCATAAATAACCGCTTGTTAGCACTATTGTTTTTAATATGTTTTGACAAAAGTTCAATCAATTTATGTTAAATTTATGCAAGTGAAAATTTCCGTTATTTTGTATCGGTATATACAATAAGTATCGCAAAGTTTTGTTTAAAGTTTTCTTCGATTCAAGGGCGTCGTGCATCATGAGTTCTTGCCTCAGGGAAGAACGGTGAATAAGAAATATTACCTGCAAGTTATGTGCAATTTGCGCGAAGCAATCAGCCAGAAATTATGGGAAAAAAAGGCCGACTTTTTGGCCAAATAGAACACACTAATGATACCGCAGCCACCGTATTCCCCAGAACTGGCCCACTGTGACTTTTTCTTGTTCCGGAAACTGAAGAGGCCCATGAAAGGACGACGCTACGCCACGATTGACGGCATCGAAAGAGGAGCTGAACAAGATACAAAAAACTGATTTTTGGAGTGCTTCGAAGATTGGAAAAAACGTTGGCACAAGTGTATAATATCCCAGGGGGAATTCTTTGAAGGCGACAAAATAGATATTCACGAATAAATAAATAATTATTGGAAGTACACAAAATTCGCGAAACTTTTTGAACACACTATATGTATGCCGTGCTGCGAATATCGAATTGGTATAATTTTAACAGTTACACTATTAACATCGGCCTATAAATACCGCTTACGTATACTTCATACCAAATTGTGATAACAACTAATTAAATAAATGTTAACTGAAAAATATGACAAGTTATAAAATAACAAGTTACTCACCTTCATATATGGACCTATCATAAAGACCTTTTATACGCTACGTTTCGCGAAAATATGTTTCACAAAACGAAATTAAACAAACAAAACTAAATACAATAGTTTCACAACTAATAAATATCACAGATGTTTTACGCGGACGAAAACAGGATGGAAGCACGCAGATCGAAGTCTATGTTATACTTGCACCAAAAAAATCCAATGAACTCAATTATAAAAAAACTATTTCATCTTAGGCATATTTAAACTTAATGAAAACAAATGCAAAACTAATAACTTGCAATAAAATTATTAGATTTTTTTAAACGAACGGCGGGAAAATTAGTTCGCGTACGCGCTTCGCGAATGTCAGCCATGCGCTGTCTGAACGGTGACTGGCTGAACGCCTGTTATATCAACTCGTGTCTCATGTATATTCGCGGCCGTTAAAAAATAAATACGCCAAGGTGTGAGCAACGAACGAAGGCCCAGTGTGAGAGAAACCGTAACCTAACTTTTATAAAATACATTAACATATAAACTTCTACTGATTATATAAAATTATGTTAAATTTTAAATTTCCCAATAATAAGTTTAACCCGTATATAACGTGGAATTAATTTTTTATCGGATTTATTTAATAAATGCTTAGCGGTTAAGAAATAAATCTGGTTTGTGTATGACTAGACCTTTAACTGTACAACAGTTTAATATAAATACATTTTATAATACAAATACGAAGTTTAAAAGGATAATAAACATGCAAAAGATATCGCATCAAACGTAATTTATACCAATAAATATTTTTGTTTATTAATAACTTCTGCACACAAAAGTAAACGCAATTATCCTTGCTCGTTTCTGTAAACACATATTTATATAATTAATGTATACAACAAAAGCGTTGTTGATATTATTTGTTAAAACTTTTAGTACATTCTTACTAAAATATTAATTACGTTTTGCTAATTAATATTGTATCAAAATTGTCTTAAAATATTTATTTTTTATTTTTTATTTTACAATTTTGATACAATACAATAATTTAGATCTTATCCACCTTAGATCTCATCGTTGCTTCCCATCAGGCAAGATTG
>DWIC01000216.1:0-13615 GCA_018248135.1 Battus belus
TCTATAGGCTTATTCATTCTATAAAAAAATTGATTAATTAATATCAGACGAAATCATGGAAAGAAAAATATATTACTTGAATGAGTACAGTTGTACAAGAGCCTGTCCAATGAAATGAAGAAATTTAACAGCATTCTAACATTTAAAAACAAACTTAAAAAAGATGCTTAAGCATGCTTTAGTTTATGTATTAAGTTTCAAATGATTTTAGAAATATTTATTACAATGTAACGGACGGCATGTATGCGACAACCAGCGACACGCGAGCCGCCTCCGGCTCTTTCAAGGATTGTCGGTGGCTATCAATAAATGTACGTAACTTCATATTTCGTGGCAATTTATTTAAAAACTGACAACAGATGGAAATGAATTATTAACACAAGAAAAATAGACGTGTTAAATTATTAATATTCATTAACACGTCTTTTGCATTTTTATAAATTTTCCGTCAAAAAATTTACAACTTTCTTAAATTTGTAATTAAATTTTCTGAGAATAAATTCATTTAATCTAAATCCGTTTTTGTTTGTCAAACGTGTAAAATAACAAATGAATAAAATATTACTTTTATAAACGTAATGTATTCGGAGTCGATCAGACAATATGATTACACACAAGCGCAGAGGCGGAGGGTAATGATGCAGTCACAGAAAACTGCAATCGACATACAATAGCGGTAACGAGCGGGGCGGCAGCACAATGCACTGATTTAGATATTGATGCAAATATAAAACGCAGTCGTCCACATTGGACACGAACAGTGTGCGTGCAGGATATCTACCGTTCTATAGACTCTGCGGACGAAATTAATCGATTGGCAAGAAGTTGCCAGTGGCCACCAACTGGATCGAGGCATCTGTTCAAAATGACCTCAAATTCGTATTGCGCATGTGGCTTCCAACCGGCCTTATTTGAAATTAAATAGAACGGCGTATGTTACCCAGTGGAACCTCTTATTATTGAAATGGTGATTATGTTAACTTCAAAGTTCTGGTGTGGAAACCATGGACAGGCAAATGCAGCGTAGAACGCATTACATTTTTATGGGGGAGCCTCAAGCCCAGCAGTGAAATTATGGTTATATAAAACATCTTTCTTCTTTATTCTTGTATGACTTCTCCTTTTTTTTTGCATCTCAAAGAAGTGCGGACTTGAGATCGCCGTTCTAAAAACTCAAAAATATATTTTGTAGACATAGTCCAAAGCGAGTAGATACTCACAGTTATATCTGTACTAACACCATCATTCTACGAGCAGGCTTGTCTATTTGTTGAAAATCGATATGGATAAAATAGACATGGACATCTTTAATTCCCATAAATTTAGTTCTTGGGAGCACGGATCTCTTCCCAGCAACCTCCCCCGTCATTATAAGTTGCGGAAGTTTGAAACTGTAGTGTATGTAACTTTACAGTATACAACTTTGTACTTTTGAGTCTGCAATAGTTTTCGACAGTAGCGGAGGATTTCTTTGTTTTATAACTTTCTTTCTTATATGTATATTATAATTATGTTCGATCATCATTATATCAGCTGTTAGATGTCCATTCGCAGGGTTTTGGCTCCCCTCAAACACCATGATGAACGGTCTTGCGCTACCCGCAACCACCTACGCGATGTCGTTATCTCTATATCTACATTAATAAAAATGAATCGGCTGGCGTGTTGACAAAAGTCAAATATAGTTCAATTCCACTTCTTTTTCAAATTTTCTTTAAGGCCTGGAAAAATTTATTACGCCCAACGATGCAGGGCATAGGCCTCGCCATAGATAATTATGGAGAGATATACCCTAATCGCCACTCATGGCAGGCGGATTGGCGATCGCAGTGTAGTGTTATGGTACGTAGAGGACGCTACTGTCTATCCTCTGAAAGTGTCTTTGTTCTAAACAGAGACAGTCTGATATAATTAATGGACGGAGGTTGAATTATATAGGACCATATCCCGGGAATCGCTAGTCTAACTCCTCTACTTCTAAACAACAATATCTCAATTGTTATGTTTATGTATTAGCTGATTTAAAAAAATACTAAATAAGTTTGTAATTTTTAATATTTTTATTTTTTTCTCTGTGTGTTTTCAGTACAGAAGATTCGCAGGTTATGGTGGTACTTGGTACATGGCCGTAGGATATGGCGCGCAGAACAGGCGGCCGCCAGAACCTAAGAATGGAGTGGATACTACGACTGAAATTATGATGATCGAACTCAAACCGCAATTCTCCATCATTCAATATAATTACTGAATCATTTATAGAATACTCCGCCGAAAAAATTCAATTTATTTGAAGCATGCAGAGATATAGAGACGGCATAACCTTCGTCACTAACTTTAATTTGATGAAAACGTACAACCCGGCATCTAAGATATTCAGTGATCTATTCCATGAATGATTGAAACCAAACGCTCTCGTGAAATCGTATTAACAGACCAATGCTTGCTGGCTAAGCGGCCCTATCCCGTCGGGCCAAGGCACAGTTCGGCCAGCCCGGCTGCATATACCAAAGTCCCCTTCTTCGAAACGCGCAAACAGTTCCAGTACCAACCATTGAACCTTAATAAAAACGCCGTAAAGCTCAATATTGGACAATCGACTGTTTATTGGCTTCGGTAGATCCAATCAGGTACCCCAAATTCTATTTTCGTTTCACACAAATCTTATATTCTAAAGTATAAGAGTGAATTTCGCGTAACAACAATGAACTGCAAACGTGTCCGCCGGAATAGCTTTGTTTCTTCTAAATTAGGTCACGTCTCCTGACAAAAGCTAGGCAGCACGTACCCTTTCAACTAATGTAATGTATTTACTACTCTCACGTTGAACTTACTTTGAGGAACTGTGAAGTTTATTTTAATATTTATTTATTGTTTAAAAAATTACTCAACTTGCGGTCATTTAACCTTTTAAGGTTTGCTCATGTGACATAACTGCTATAAATTATTTTGAATAAAAAAAAATTATGTCTAATAACAAAAGATTATACATCTTAAATCTAAAGAAAATATATCTCGTTTAAAGATCTTTTGTCAAAGAAACTGATTATGTATTTTTAAAATGTCAATATTTTGTAATCTATATAATTTATGCATATTTTATTGTCCATAAAACATTAAATGAACAAGGAAACATAAAATTTTCAAACACAAAATTTTTGTCAACAATGTAAGTAAAACATAAAATCGTAAATATACTAAATAAAAATGAGCGAGTTATTGAAGCCGTTCTCGTGTTACACTTTTAGCAACGTATTTGACGATTTATTTATATTTATTGCTATATATATTGCTAATGTTTTTTTTTTCTGATTATAATGTTTTCTTTTCGATTTTTGTGTATCCAGCAAAAACTTCTGCGAGATGATTTTAATACCAAAAGAAAAATTGTTGCACCTTTTAAATTAAGTACGTTTTCGTTTATAATGAATTAGATATTTAACTAGATATTGAGTAATGACTCATTGCGTATGGTGTCAATATTACCTTTGGTTAATACATGTCACATTTACGCTTTCTTTTACATCACTAGTTGGACGGATGTTAATCAAACTAAACACTATCATCATCAACATCTCAGCCGATAGACGCCACAATGACCGATTATGCGCTGCACGATTCCAGCAACTTCGCCCGACCTTAACTATGTCAACATGCTGCAACTACCGGGTCGTGGTTGACACACGAGAACCCGGGATCCCAATAATATAATATCGAATAGACCGAACATTTATCCAATAATTTAATGTGGGGGCAATAATCGAATGAGGGATAACGTGTTATAAAAATACAGCTGTGTAACGTTAGAGGGTCTCGCACTCTCGGCGGCAAACAAGGCACGCCGGAGGCGAACCTCGCCCTCCCGGTGCCGATGATTCATTTCGACACTTTGACTCCCGGGTAATCTCTTTATCCAGACTACATCGCGATGCTCCCTTGATTATTATTCTAATGTAATCAGATGGAGCTTAGTTCACTGCGCGTCATTTCACAAACGCAAAACATTACAATTAATTCATTCTACAGAATACGTTCGACAATATTTAAGTAGTACATTTATTAATTGAAAATTTATCTTTATATTACATTTTGGTAGAAAAATTTGGTACTCTGGGGTCTAAACTATTTTTGACTATAGTACCGTGACAATGAACCGGCCCTATTTAATTAAATCCACGTAGAAAGACTAAAGAAAGTAGGAGATAAAAACAAAAACGGGAATAAAACTCTTGCTTTTGGTGCTTAGCTGTGTATGTTTATCTGTGCGACTGTGTGTGCTTCCAGCTCATCTCTGATCAAATATAAAAGCTAGTTAAACAATTTGCTACTTAATTGATAAGAGCTGTTTATATTTCTTATCTTACAGAGAAGTGCGAACTAGGTAGTTTAATATGTTACTTTTATATTTCGTATACAATAATATGTATACTGCGATCAAAATATGCATATTCATCACTATAATTATCATTTTATCCGCATATTTGTAACCTTAACAAAGTGGGTCTGTTCAAACTGTCAGTGGACGTCCAACACTACCCTTGAAGGTCTATGGTCTCCACTTCAGGACCTGAATGCCCAGCAGCTATCTGTTCTCCGCGCTGCGCCTGCCCTCTGCCACTTCAACTCGCCTATCAGCTGGAATATGTCCGTTACTTTTATTCGTTAATGGAAAATTTAAGCTATCAAATAACTTTAGCAGCCTGCGTATATATTAGCGGAACCGGAATGTAATGTCGTTTTCCTAAGTTAAATTGACACGAAGCATTTATAACAAGTTTTTATTTCTAATCAACAATATATTAACCTTCGTTATCAACAATCTTTTGTCATCTATTATACAAATTTTTTTTCTGTAAAAAATATGCACATTATATATTTATCTTATTCTAAACTATCTCGTGTGGGTTTATCCGTCGACGGTCCGCTGCTTGTCCTTCTGATTCCATACTATGCCTATTGTATTATACTTGTACCTGTTATTATTAATTTTTATTTATATTTCGTATCTTTTATTATAAGTATTTTCATATAAATGAAACAAAGAAATAAGATAAGCTTGGTATACCTTTCTCCATGCTCATAAAACTAATAACTCCTTTGTAAACGAGTATTATTGTCTCTGCTTTTGGTGTTTATTATCTACAGAATGTCACACAGCGCGTGGAACAGATGGCCGCTGGGGCTTTAAAGTTCTGTGAAGTTCTGAGTGGAGACCGCGCGCCGTCGCAGCGTATGTCGCAACTTGGACAGATGATCATATTAAGGTCGTCAGAAGACGATGGATGCAGCCGCCTTACTACCGGTTCTATAAAAATTAACTAAGGAGGTCTATGACTAGCAATAGACTTCCTGTAACTGTGTATAGTAATGGTACAAATGGTAATATTTTTTTTTTGTTTTATGTTAACCGCAGTATATATGGTTATATTTCTCATGGCTTTATTAAAGTGGTTTCATAAATAGTTATAATTTCGACTCCGAGCAAATAAATAACCTTGTACAATGAGGAACAAGAGGTCCAAGACACAGCCACGGGTTCGTAGCGTTCCGTTCCGATATAAAAAAGATTAAATATTTGTTTCAGAATTAATTTGTTTATTGACCTAGTACTTGTAAATATTTATTATCAATTGTTTCTACTACTTTTTTACACATATAGTATCCGGAAAATTACATACGCTCTTGTTCATGCCATTGGAAGGCACTAGATATGGACCGCTTCCAATCGGTGTTGATGGAAATCTATGAGGCGGCATATTTCTAGCAGTGGACGTCTTATGGCTGAAATGATGATGATGACGAAACATTTATCACCTGTGATCATTAACTTGTAGACTCAGTAACAAAACAAGGTCCTACAATATAATTATTTGCAGCATCCAAGGGCATATATTGCCGACAATGAGTAACTCAAGTCGGGCTGATATAATAAAGTCGTGAAACGTAGTTCTATTTTAAAACAGGACAGACGTAATGCGGCAATAAATCGGCACATGTTTATTTCGGCGATAAAGATAATCCATTCCGGGGTTTACGACGCACCGCCAGTTAAATAGCTGGAGGGGGGAACAGTTAAATGGGGTGCCGTAAGACATGGCCTTGGAACCCACCAACTCTGATTATCAAAGTCTTTTTGTTTTTACTACAAGGCGATCTGTGTATGGGGCTAGGATAATGGCAATTTTAGATTTAAGATATCAGATTGAGACTATACGTGTTCCGGTCATTTGCTGACAAGACATGTTTATTTTTATTTTACGAATTTTACTATTATTTTTTTAAATTTTTCGCTTAACTTTGTTTATAAATTTATTCCTATTAATATCTACTTAAGATAATTTATAATGAACACGTTTGTTCGAGCCTAACGGCTCTGGCATTAAGATACTGGGATGGAGACCATAGACCGCAGTGGTGCGAGGGCCGTCCTCCCAAATACTGAACAAACGACAACCGGTCTTATTGGAAATCTATGGTTGAAGCCTATGTCCATCTATGGACATTCTACAGCTGAAACTACGATAGTTACTTTGTCATTCTCACAAATCTGACTTCGTTCATTCTTGTTTTTCTATATAAATGATTTCACTATGTAAAGAAATTCTCCTTCGGAATAAAAGACAGCATATCATTATATATTAAGAAAAGAAGTTCGTTCAAGACCTATTGATAGAGGAATTGACCTAACAAAAAAGTGTATTTATATATTATATATGCTATGGACCGGAAAGTAATGTCGTTTCAGCGCATTTATTTTACAGAAAAACTGATTTATTTTTACCGTTCCTGCATGTAAATATGTATACTAGATTAAAAAAGGTTTTTGATAACGTAGGTATATATTCAATATTGTTGATTATAAATAAAAACTTGTTATAAATGTAGTCGTGTGAATTTAACTTATGAAAGCGACATTAATTTCCGGTTCACCTAATGTTTACGCGTATATGTGATATGTGTATATCGTCCTATTAAGACTATCCAATACTATAATGATGTTAATGTAATAATGCATTGTAAAAGTGTAATTGTAAAAAACAATGTTGAGTTTCGCGCCGGCTCTTCTCAGCACAACTGCCTTCCGAATCGGTCGCTTCCTGTAAGACTGACAATGCCGATATTTTATGTTCACTGAAGATTCAAAAGAGCTTGTTTGTTTTTCAGCCTTTTGTTTAAGTAATTACATAATACTTACGTAGTATGTTATATTTTGTATAATTTTCTATTGCACCTCTCTAGATTGGTTGATGATAAGGCATTTACATATGTTAATAATGGATAAAAAGAATAAATAAGTAAGTAAATAATGGTGAAATGACATCAAGAAACTTAACGTAAACTTTTCATATCCCTCATTGTCGCGATCTAAAGGGGAGGCCAATGGCTTGCAGTGAGCATCTATCGGCTAATATAAATGAATAAAAGCATTTACTAAAACGTTTTCAAAATTCGTATTGCCACATATTAAAATTATTTATTTTCTATCTCTCTCTCTGCAAACTTTGTTCTAACAGAAATTATTACCCTTTCTTATTCCCATGGAAAAATGCATGCTGTATTCTCAACGTTAGTCACAAATTAACTACATATTTACTTATTTAAAGCTTTTACACTTATAACCAATCATCATATGTACTTGCAATATCAAGCCCAACTTAGCTCAGCGCACGGCGAGGCGTCAAGAAATTACTTTCAAGACGACAGTCACCACCCGAACCTGCTGGTGACCCAAGCGGCTAACTACACTCCACCGATTAACATCTTCACTTGCAAGCGTAGGCCACGCCTCGCATTACCCAGCGACGACGTACCAATCCCGAAGGGTATCAAAAGACGCCTCCCCAAAAAAGGGAGCCCCCACGAACCTGCCACCATCAACCAAATGGTAAGACAAGCAAGAGGGCCGCCAGTATCCAAGGATAAGACGAAGAAACTTCCTAGAAGACCCCCGGATGAAGAAACCAGGACGAGGAGCAACAGCGGAAACGATGACGCACCGAGCACCGAACACCGAGCGACGAGCGACGCACCTACGTACCAAGAGGCGTATTAGCCATAGATATTATATTTGAACAATAAGGATAGAAGGGAAATTTTGCTCGAACTCGAGTTCGATGAAGCTATAACAGCCGTGCACAGCTATCATCGGCATCACACAAGTTACGAATAAAGGTAATAAAGGTAAGCTCAGCTCGACTGACATTACCAACCCTCCGGCACTCGAACCTAAAACAATTGCGATGCGACAATCGCAACTTGAATGGGCCACAGATCGGAAATACCTTCAAGTGGCTTCAATAAAAAAAGCATTCTCTTCTCTAATTCACAAGCGTCGAACTGTACGGGGCCATGCACAATGGGGCGTGCGCGTGTGTGAGTGAGCTGTAAAGATAACCCCGGGGTGATTACGAGCCGCCCCGCAGCAGGGGAACCCCCGGCGGCGCACCCGACTACACCCAGCGCTTTTTATAACTGACACGAGAGAATCTAATAAAACTCCAACAGTATCATCTCAATACTGAAGCAATAAATTAAAAAAAAACGTAAACAATTGTTACTGATGGTAGATAATGAATCAGCAATACACGGGGTGATAGCATATAGATATAAAAGCTTTCAATTGAAAAAAATAAAGCTCATTTGCTACATATTAACGAACACCGCATTCAGAAAATAATGGTTTCCGTTATAAATTACATAATGATAATATCATAAGAAAAAGCATTTTTATAATTCAAATTACTATACGTTAAAATAGTACAATCAAAAAAGTAAAACCAGAAGCTATTGGTCTATCGAATTCCTAGAATTTCAAAGTGCTCCTTTTACATAAGGTTTATAACAGGTGTAAAACTTAACGATTTTTACTTAATAATGATCTGTGTACTCATATCACTTTGAAGCTTTTACGCTTAAAACCAATCTACCTGTATACACTGGACCGTTTATATCGCATAACGTCCGATGAAAATTCGTTCATTTCAAGCATGCAGAGATATATAGATGGCACAACTTTCCTCACTAACTTCAATTTGATGAAAATGTACAACCCGGCATCTAAGATATTCAGTAATCGATTCTATGAATTATCCTTTAAAGTTTTAACAACAATAATCAATCAACCTATCTATGGGTGCAGAGCGTCCGTCTGCTATGGGGCGGGTCCAGTCACCAGTGGGCCTGCAGTGAGCGGTTATGGTTGCTAGTCTGTCTATGGGATTTAGGTCACCTAGGAGTTAGTACAGGTAACATAGTTTCGTTTTGAAACAGTTCCACTAGGGGAAGTTACTTAGCTCTCAAACACGAGTTATAAGACGACATGTGCCCGTAGTGAGAGCACAGAGCACCGCATGCGCCAGAGGTAATGAAATTTTTAGAGCGTTCGCCTTGCAAATTGTTTTAGCGGAGCCGATGCAGCGGAACACTCGCGCTACGAATGTTTATTGTCTATGTACCGCTGTGCTAACAACTGTGCAAGTAGTATTATTTAATTAAAAACTTTAAATTTTCCTCCTTCCTATTACAATTTGTCCGGAAAGTATTTCATTAGTTGAATAATGTACATAAATTATAAGAATCACTCGCCCTAGACCTCATTGGCAAGCTCAACGAGCCAACTAGCACAGTACAGGACGTCCACTCCTAAGGTGGACAGCCGACCTCGTGAACGTCATCGGAAGATGCTGGACGCAGGCCGCTTCTGACTAATCTTTCTTATCGGAAAACTACAGGAAAGCACATATTCAGCAGTAAATGTCTTAGGGCTGAAATGATGATGACTGCCAAATATGTATCGACAAATTTTTTAAATATTTTTAAAATTTTCATTTAAGAACAGGGAAGTTTCTTATGAAGAAAAGATATATAAAAATTGAAAGGGCAATACTGAAAAGCATAATTTTCTCATACAAATCACATAGTTAATTGAAACACTTGTCAGTAGCTGTCAAAGTATATATATTACAAACAAAAAAATGCGCTATAATGTTAATATAATCACTTTTCAAGTTCTCTCTGATCTTAGAAGAGCCTACAACAAAAACAAACGAGTTTGTAGTACTTACGTTTTATTGAAAAAAAATTAAATAACATGATTGTATTTAATACGGAAATGTATTGTAAACCATTACAGTTACCTGCAAAAAATGTTTAAAAATAATGTTGGAGACCTATCGGTCACAACTTTTCTTTCATTGCATAATGCATAATGCATGCAATACATTTACCGCCGCTAAGATCGAAAGGTTTTCCAGTGGCGACCACGAACAGGTGGACGCGACGTGTGGAGCCGCTGGATGTGGACATAGCAAGACCGTTCATTGCGGATATCTGTGGGGAAAGCTTATGCCTTGAAGTGGGCGACTATTGGCTGACACAATAACCCCCCAACTGCCATCGGTTCCATGAGCATAGAATAGGCAAACAACTGATGAACAATGAATTGCTGATGTAGTGCCTATTTTGAATAAACAAATAAACTATCTTTGATTCAGTATAACCACATCCGTCAGTCGCTTAGAGCGCCCTTTAAAATCGAATTGTCTCCTCCAGGTATATTCGGAGGGAGAGGGTCGTCATATTGTCCAATCAGCACTCCGGGATTGCAGGAAGCGCGTAATGGTTCGGGCTGAATTTCCTCCATCAATCGATTGTTTGAAGAAAATATTAACCAAAACAAAATGATATTGAAATTAAATATTTTATGTATACATGACTGTAGCATCTATAATAGCTTATACATGGAAAAGCTTTCAAAGTGTGAATGTAAAGCTCATTTTCTATACATTAACATACTTCATATGCAAAACATATTGGTTTCCGTAATAAATAACGCAATTATAATATATTAACACTAACTAAAAATAAATTTACTTTCCATCCATGTAATTTGCACTGACACAAGTTATTAGTCTGTCGAAGAACAAAAGAAATAAAAGATATTAATCTAACATGTTTCAGAGTAATGTGATAATGATACTGGAAGTACATGTTACATTGAAAATAGATGTTAAAGTTATGAATCCTTTTAAAGCTTTTATACCTTTAACCACTCATCCGGTATAATAGAGTGAACTGTACAGAATAGTTAAATAAATAAATGTATTTCTTTCTCATATTCTTTCAGTGAGCCATATGTACACGAAATAAGATCTAGCCCGGTTTATCGCGGCATCTCCCCGCGTTCTCCCAGCGTTCACTATTAGAAGAGGGAAATTTACAAACAATTTGTACCCGGAGCATATCCATTACCGTCTTATCATGTTTGTTCTTACTACCGCAATATTGTTGAACGGCGTTGGATGACAATCACGCGAAATACTCTACCAGATTACAGCGACTGCGTCGTGATAATGTGTTTTTTTTGGGGCGTCGCTGTAAGCTGGTGTTGCATAGATAGGGTGACGATATTGCTCTGGGTAATGTCCGTCATTGTCTGGGATTAATCTCGTTTGTGGTTATCGTAGTTATTTACGCGACCGCTCTTACTCGTCGTGATAGCAACCGCTATTATCTTCATCACTTCATCTGTCATGTAACTCTTCATTTATATACTACACGGATCATTAATAATCACGATAAACTATAATATGTGCAAAAGAATGTTAATAAATATAATAGTTTGTCATACCATTGCCAAGAATTCATAAAATTTGTAACTGTTTCGTACCCAACGGTTTTATACAATCAACTCAAGAAAATATTTAAAATAAACTTGGTAAACTCTTAGAAATCCCGTACATAGATTTTTCAATTGATATTAAAGTTTGGAACTTAATTGCTCTATTGTTCAGGATACTTTGAAA
This sequence comes from Battus belus, assembly GCA_018248135.1. Classification (NCBI taxonomy): domain Eukaryota; kingdom Metazoa; phylum Arthropoda; class Insecta; order Lepidoptera; family Papilionidae; genus Battus; species Battus belus. The sequence goes on from DWIC01000216.1 coordinate 11,802, forward strand.
GTGACCACCCAATAAACCACATCTGTGTTTGATGTGCGCTCAGATTAGATCCTGTTTGGAACAATTGTAACTTATTTATTTATTATGAAAAATTTTTTTGCCAATTATTTTTATACCAACTTGTAGTACATATGTACCTACATGTACACCTAAGTATACAGATGTACCTACGTACACACTATATTACATATTACATCGGAATGGATTGCTCAACATTTTATGACCTTCGACTACCATAATAGAGACGTCTTCTCAAATCATTGCACCCTTGGAAACTTCGTATCTTTAAGTTGAAGATTTCGTAATTGGATACTAAATTTAATTATAGTTTGTTTCAAATTATGCTCCGTAAATGAGCATAGGTGTATAATAATCAGCACCTACATAATTTCAGCCATAAGACATCCGCTGCTGGTCGTGCCAATGGGACTGGATGGAAGCCGAGGACGTCTGCCCGCATCGTGGGTGGATGTCCAACCCTGCGACAGTCCGTGATCTTTACTCCAGAACCTTAAGGCTCTTACGCCCACCTTTTCTGCGCGCTAAGTGTCCTGCCCACTTTTACTCCTCTTCCTAATCCGCTATGTTCGTTATTTTCTTATGTGTAAGGATCTCCTACAATGATACAGTGGAATTATGAGAAGTAAAAAATGTTAGAGAAACTCAATTCTATATAAAGTACATGGTAATAACAAACGTTCGAGGAAACAATAAATTTAACACGACAGTACTGTGCGAATATAACAAATGTCGTGGGATGGTTGGGAACTAGAGCAATCGTGGGCCGGATGCCGTCCTTACACCGCTTCCGATGTGTTTTGTCACGCAAGTCTCCGGGTGCGTAGACCCATCCACACGATCTTCGTGGCTATCCCGTAGTCGCGACGTAGCACGTCCTCTACCTCTAGACATGCTTAGACCTTCCTACTAATAAAATGAAAACTTTGTTCCTATATATCTAAATCATATAAACTTATTAGAACAATAAAAAAATTTCTACTCAAAATACTGCCTCTCTCTCACCAAAGAGCTTCGCGCGCATACATTAACCATTCCGTTAAAGTTAAATATGAAGTTCGACATCATAATTTGAAGCCTCCTTAACTTAGTTGTTAATCCAAAATTAAAAGTATATTAATAAATTAAATCTCAAATCTTTATGTAGCATTCTACCCTTTTTAGTTTAACGAAATGTGTGCAAGTTAGAGAGGGGAGGGGGGGTTGTAGGTATACTTCATATATCGTTAAATTAATTTAAAAAGAGCAACTGTTAAGTTACCGCCAGGAATTCTCTTTCTACCAGCAGATCAACAACCCCAGCCGGTGGAAGCCAACTCACGAACTAACTACACTGATTTTTTGTAATGTTAGAAGTAAATGATGTTTTAAAAGAATTTTATCATTAGTTATAAATTCATGTATGCGTTTATACGTGTGTAGAATGTCAACCCACATCTATTTGCATATAGCAAATGTATTCACAATAATCTCCAATCATATGTAACATCATTACAGGTTAATGCATTACTATTAAGTTGGCATTATATAAGTTAAATTAAGCGAGTTCATGAGCAGAAATACATTGATGACATTAGGAACACATTGAATAAAAGAAATATAAAACAAAAAATACTACAGACTGCCTAGGGACACGGGACTGAGACTAGCGGTCGTTGGTCGCGGGATCGATTACCAGGTCACAATTTAATATATAATAATTCACTTTTTTTTTACCGCAAATTTGAGTGCGTTTGACCTCAATCTTGCCTGATGGAAAGCAACGATGAGATCTAAGGTGGTGCACGCAAGCTCAA
>DWIC01000217.1:0-13607 GCA_018248135.1 Battus belus
ATACCTAACAATCCAGATACAACACATATGTCACCAATTAAAAGATTTGCATTGGTCTGTGGGTATGTGTGTTTTGTTATTAGATGATTGTTCTATTTCTACTAAGATAGAATAACATTTGAAATGTCACTTTGGACTGGCGCATTCGGCCGCACTAAAAATTGGAAAAAAAAAGAACAATTGATGTGGCAAAGCTCTGATCGTTTCTTGAGGATCAAGGGTCCTTCTGACTTCGTCAATCTGCCGTTTTCATCGATTCAATTGCTTCTAGATGTATTACAACACTAGTAACCTCTTAAAGTTTAGCCTTTGGCTCTCCTTCCTTACAATAATTATACATGCCAATACTTCATCGTTTTTTCAGGCACTAGATGCCAACTGCAAGGCATCACTCTGCCCTAAAGATTGCCTCGATTACCAGTGTTGCCCTCCCCGCAACCAGCAATTTTCCTTGACCTTTACTATGGCGTTGGTCCAACTAGTGCAGGACATTACAATATATTAAAAGAGAAGATATCTTATGGCTTCCTGAATACAGCACATCTTGGATTTGGCAAGTAATTTCTTAATCCAAGTCCCAAGACTTTCTTGAAGTTGGACTTCTCAAGCTGCAGGATATGTCCCAGGTCGTCATAATCGTTTACTACGTTGAGCACAGCACTTTCGACAAACTTATTGAATAGGCAAGACTTGAACATTATTAACTTCAAACTTGCTTATACATTATACTTATTATTACTTTTGACTTATTTGTACTTTACACTGAAATAATACACCTAGAGCAAGATTTAATGATACATATATTGATGGATGTCTTAATTGTTAAATAGATATACACCCAGTGTCATTTCAAGATATAAATTATACTATAATGTTATTTCAAAATGATGAACAGGAATCCTACTTGTTTATTGCTCACCTTTATTGGTGTGCAGGGAAATTCAGGAAATGCTTCTGCCACTGCACTAGCTCCGGCCTCATTACTTGCTTCAGAAATGCCTACAAAAAACTCACGACCTGAAATGATAATTATTCATCCATTCATAATACTTAAAAACAAACATCATTTAATAATACCAATTAATTACGAGAAAGTGAAGATCACAATGGGCTAGCTGAAGGTTTACTTTTGAAAATAACACTTGTTTTCAATGTCCCCACTGCAGGCTTGTACTTAAGCATTACAAAGGTTGATTGTTATAATTGCAGTAAGATATTGATTAGCATAACAATCATCATCATTTCAACCAAAAGGAAGGAGCTTTACTGCTGCACATAGGCCTTATAACATAGCAATAACACACTGTTGTACCTGTAAACAGGACATCAGAACCCACGAGTTTGGCTTCAGGATCAGTCAATTCAATCACAGTTTGTCCAAGATCTTTTTCCATAATATACTTTAGTATTTTCATCTGTAAAAGACAATATAAATTTGATTCAACATCAATATAGTTTAAAGCAGGGATTACCACTTTTTATGTCAAGTGACCCTCTTTCCCAAATGAACTAACACCTCCAACCCCATAGCCAAATAACTTTTCAACATTTTCTGTCTCTACACACAACACAAGTTATACAGTTACTTGATAAATTACTAAATTAAACTAGTTTTAATTAACATGTGTAGACTTTTTGACCTCAATATCAATTTTCATTTATGCCAACACCTGAACAACAGCTGCCCATAAACTTTCAAATTGAGATATAAAGAGGTCTTCCGAATATATAACATGATACTCAATATATGAAATTTTTATCAGAAAATGAACACCAACCATTTCATCTTCCTCACTTGATGAAGGCTTCGTGAACAATGCAATCCCATGGCAGACGATGGCTATGTTCTCCAAAAATATATTTTCAGGGAAGGAGCAATCGAAATCCACATCCACGACCTCTAAATTGAGTTCCCTGAGAAGGCGCAAATAACAATCGTATTGCCGACGCGCTTCTTGAAGATCTGCCTTATCCGTAATTCGCAAAGCAGGAACAACTTTCCCAACCACAGCATGAGTGTATTCATGCATTTTAAAATCCATTTTTAAAAAGTACGTACGCTCTTTCAATTAATTAAGCACTTTCATGTATTCTTTTTCACAAATACTAGATATTGTTAAATAAGTTACGCATTGCAAAAAAATTAACAAAATGTAAAATCCGAAATATTAAAATTCCCGAATCAGTAAACAGAACCCCACCGCAAAGAAGATACAGACTATTTAATAAAATTAGTGTCATAGATAAGATATTATTTTAAACATGAGAAATTCTCGTGTAAAAATCCGTTAATTTAAAAAATTACATTACAATCAAAAAATATTAAAAAGTAACAGTATTATCACGTAAAAAGCAAATGGAGAACGAGACTAAAATTTTTTGATTATTACAAATTCATAGTACATTCTTCGTAGACTCGATCTATGAAGAATCATAATTCCCTTCCAAACATGATGCTGTTACTGCCATCGGTAAACCCACGAGATATTTACAATCTTTCGTTGATGACTGCTCGCAGCAGATCCGGGCGGATAATTTCCTATGGTCTCTACCTGATTACGCACGATGCCTTCTGAGTAAGAGTGCAGCTATGGCCGTGTTCGGAAGGAAAGATGGAATGACACCATCCCAGAAATCAAACGGTCTCTTCATGCCTTCAGAAATATTAAATCTATAAAAGTAGAGACGTGTTCGACCATGACGTCGATGACGTCCCTAGTACGTCCGTATGGTCCCACTCCGGCTTAACTGGACGATTAAAACATCTAGTCAATAATTTAATTTTAGCCTTATAATTCCATAACGTGCGACGACCGTGCAAAGCACTGGGCTTAGGTGGCATATCAAATAAGGTAGCCAAACTCCTTCTAAATGAGAGCCCGAGGTCTTAGAGCTCGTATTTAACGCGTCCACAACCAACGGATTCTTCCTAAAACAATGTTAGAATACGGAGGTCATAAAGTAAATAGGGGTCTTCAACTTGCGAAGTGTTCCGATAATTTCTCACGCAACTTCTCCTTGGTGATGAGAGGAGGCGATAATGGTACATCTGGCATATATATTTTAGTGGTGGCCTATACAGCTGAAACGACCAGGACTTCCCAACCTTGTACTATGTACATCACTTCCTTACAATATCAGAGAAGAATAATAAAGACCAACTTCTGTCTTAATGATATTTATTTCAAGTATAACAATTTTTTATTCAGGTGAATAAATGTTACAGATGGTGGACTGACCTGCGCAATGGAAAAAATAATCTAACTTGATCACAAGAATTACTTACTTATCCGTCATTAGTTTTTCTATGAAATTACCAATAAATGAATGAATTTGTAATATACACCAAATGAAAGGGTTTTAATATCTAAGAACTTTAAAGAAATGTATAAGAGATATTTTAATACTTTAGCAATGCTAACTTGAACTTTCAAAAATTGGAAATTTCCGTGAAGCAAATTTTTTTAGTTTTATATTTTTGCACATATTTTTTTCATATTCCGCAGTGGCGCTGGTGTATATTGACCTATTGAATGTAGCTATCTGTTCAAAGTATAATGTTTCTTGTGTAGAACAATCTGTGTGCCATTGAAAATAGCACACAGATTGTTGTTTCGACGATACCATTCAATGCCAAATTTTAACATAAAACTGTCACGTATAAAAGTGAAAACTTGGGTAAGCGTCTAAATTACGAAAGAACTATGCAAGTGTTAAACATAAGCTTCATATGCTTCATAATATTTCATATCTTTTCTGTGATGTGATTATATTTTATTGTTTTATTTCCATTATATAATAATAAACCAAATCAATTCACCAAAACCAAAACATCCTTTCTTGTTTAGTTATTACCAAATGATGTCATAAATAAAATAAAAAAAGAACTTTTATACCTGATTATAATTGTTTCAGTGAGATACATTTTCATTAACTCATTGTGTGAATTTAATATGTGGTGTGCGATGTTTTGTACACAGGTTTCTATGGCATGCATTATTTGTCAGCAAACAGCTTAACCTGCACATAAGCAACTTCAACTTTTATGCCATGCTTCTACCATTAGCACTGCAAGTTATTTTCTGCTTACACCGCAATTTTCTAATTCTTTCGGAACTCTGAATGAACCAAAGATGTACAAGAATACTGCATTAACACAACTGCATGAATTTAATTTTTAATGTCAAAGTAAAGCATGATATTTTTAAAAAATATGCCTTTTATTACAAAAGCTTATCCTTTCCATGTACATCCTGTGATTCTACTACAATCTGCACAACATGAGTTGTGTTAACTACAAAAGTAAATTATTTATTTATAAAAAGTGTTACATAGACACTTAACAATCTGCAGATTAATTATTTATATCATGTAAGTTGTTACTAGAACTTAGATTTTTTTGTAAAATAAAAAAATGAATAAAAATATTAAAGAAGTATAGACAGAGGTTTTTTATTTTGTATTGACACTCCTTTTTGAGGGCACTGTATACATTTCCTGACAGAGGTTTTCATTACTCTGAAAATTTGTAAGAGTGAATTGAACGACTCCCATTTTGCAGACCTAGATCCATACTAATTTAGATTGCTAGCTCACTTGAGTGTTTTACAAGAGTTCCTTTAGATCTTGGTCCTGGTGCTACCCGTTTAGCAAAGACAGAATGCTTGATAAGGCATTCCAGGAGTTATTCAAGCTTATCCAATACTTTTTATGTGTACAGATTTTTTTCATAAACTATCATAAATATATTTATTAGTGTTGTGGTATCTTATGAATGTTAATAAGCTAAAACTGGATTATAATTTTGACCTTATGTTTAAAATGCATGGAAGTTTTATCAAATTTGAATTCTCCAAAGAGCATAATATGTTGTAATAACATATTATGCTGGACCACTGCCAATAGCCATTGCCATGTAACATGTTTCTTTAACTTATATTGCAATTGATTTGCTATACAAGAAGCTGTGATTCTAATAATTTAAATTAACAATATAGTTTGAGTAGCACCTACTGTCGATCGGTCCAGATGAAGTTCATTATAAAATTTTAAACATTAATGAGCAAAATCATACCAATATTTCCTCATCTTTTGAACAGGTTGTAAAGTATTACCTAAAGATTAGCTTGTGGTATATATTTCATATTGAATAGCTTTTATTGGCAAACCATAGGGAAATATGATAATTATCGATTTTGACTAAAATATCATAAATATCCTGTAATATTTAGCAATAGAGATTTATTTTATCTTTAAAGTCACAGTAAGTAAAAAATTTCTCCTAATTTTTATATACTATATTTTTATTCCACATTTGATGCTTAAACAAACTTACATTGAACTGTTACCCTTTTATGGTGTTAAAAAAATAAAAGACAAAGATGTATTTATGTCCAAACATTTATTATGAGTAATTACAATTATAGGTGTACTAGAATAACATAAACTTGTAACAGTGTACAAAATTTAGTTATTCTGTGCTATTGTTATATTCTAGGTTTAACCTAAGTAATGTTTTAAGTATTATTTAATTTCAGACTTATAATTATTCTAGCAATAAGAGATGTTATTAATAAATTATCTTATCTAAACATATGCCGAAAAATTACTTATTTAAATGTTACAAATTTATAAAAGAAATAAAGTAGGAATAAGCTAAAAACAACCATTGCAATTATTACAATATATGGCTGATTTGAAAGATGATGATCTTCATCTTCTTCAGACGGGTTCTCGTCGGTAATTGTTTTGCTGGTTCTTTTACGATAAACAGTTCTATGACTGGAATATATAGGATGGCCAGATTGAGGATGGATACTTTGTCTTCTTATTTCTTTTACATTGATGTTCTTGGATTGTTCTAGACGAACATTAGGGTATATCCATGAATTACTTTTCATCGAAAACGATTCATCCAGGTTAGATTCATTTATGGTTAGATCCTGGGTTGATGAACTTACGTCATCGTATTCCATCATAGTTTCAATTTGTTGATCAAGTCTTGCTCTAGAATGAAGTTGCTACTGTTTACCTAAGTGAAAGAATATTTATCTTGATGGATGTATGAAAATTAGTTCTAATACTTTCCACAGATTATACAGTAATCTTTTTTTTAAAATAAGTTACTTTGTTAAGGAAAATAAACAATAAAATGTTGTATATGTAAACTTATTGTTCTAATATTTTAAATCACCCTCAATTCCATTTCGAATAAATGTTATAAAATTAACATTTAAAATGCATATTTGTAAGTATTAGCTGGACCGGAAAGTAATGTCGTTTCTGCGCATTTATTTTACAGAAAAACCAATTGATTTTTCCACTTCGGCATGAAAATTTGTATACTAGATGATAATAGTTTGTTGACAACGAAGGTGAATATATTGTTGATTAGAAAAAAAAACTTAAAAATGTAGTCGTATGAATTTAACTTAAGAAAGCCACATTACTTTCCGGTTCATCTAATAATACGAAACATTAAAATAAAAGAAATTTTTAGATTTAATTTGTTTTACTAAATTTGACGTTAATTTGATTTCAACATCCCTGAGACTGCCAAGAGCATTATCTTGGACCATCATATGTGCTACAGGCATAAAAACAATGAGTGTTATTCTGACGTCATATGAAAATCCGTGACTAATACCATAATATAAGCTATACCTACCTATAAAATAGCATGCTGGAATATGAAAAAACTTTCTTGTTACGACGGCAAAGTTAATAGGTATAGCCGCAGAGGGGGGGGGGGTTCAATTCCCTTAAGAATAGCAATCAATATAACAAAAAAATTGATACAAGAGGTGAGTATCAGGAATGAGAGAAGCTTATTCAGAAAACCTTTCAAATATCTCTCAATCAAAATAAAAAAAATAATTTATTTAATATTAGAACATTTAACAAGGTTAATTATTATATTTTTAAGTACCTTTTATTTTTGACTACGCTACCTCGCAATGTTATAGTGGTTAAGAAAAAACAGAAAGAAACTCCCCTACACATTTTTTTACATAAGTTTAATTCGATACATGCGAAGTTAATTTTGGTACAGTACAAACAATTGACTTAACTACGTAGTAACTGTGTAAACTTTTGCAATAAACTCTCATGTAAGACCTCCCAACGTATCACGATGGTAAAACTTAACAAAAACTGGCAGTAAAATCACACTGACGTACCGGATTTTTAATAATAAGCCAGTTCAGGAATAAATATATACAAGTATAATACTTTATTAAGGCTGTTTGTATAATTAATCACAAAAAAAATTATGTTTCGGATCTAAGCGCCTTTGGACTTTAGCTACAGTAGCTTTATTTTAAGGGCTTAAATTCAAGTTTATTACAGTCTAGAATCAAATTTGACAAATGTGCAAAATAACTTTTATAAATACACATTTATTAATGTATACATATATGTATATATATACAAATAAACATGTATATAAACAATGTAAACTTCGAGTTCCAAATATGATAAGGTAGTAATTGTAGTTTTAATTAACACTACTACTAATTTTAAGTTCAAGAGTGCCAATATGGAGGACCTTAAATTGTTCGTAATTTCTATGAAATTTGTCTCTGATGGCATTCTCGTCATGAACGCTAACGATCACTATAAAAGATTCAAAGTGGGACACTAAAAAGAATTTTACAGATGCAACTTAGTTTTCTTTCCTGTTTTTTATTCGTACAAAGTTTCGCAAAGGATTAATATGAATGATTGTCTGATATAATGCCCTATCAGAGGTATAATCTAAACGGCGTCGCAAAAATACTTCAAAGTTGCCTACCGATGACAAAAAAACAGAACGAGATGTCTGTCGCAATTATCAAACTAGAATCGCGATATGAAAAACTGTACGCAGAAAAACCTATAACCTTTTCATTAGTGACTTTCATTTTTTTAGTCTAAATATTTTCTCGCATGTGTCGCAATGAAAATATAGAAATTACACATGAAGCGAGTTTATGAACAACTGTACGACGCGTGAATTAAGATATGAATGTGTATTAGAATGACTTTCATATTACTTTACTATCCTCCCGCACTTAAATATAAACCAGGTACGATGGATTATGTACTATCTATATTTGAGATATTATATATTTGCAGATTACTTCAGAAAACTTCAAACGCGGTGATCGATCATCGGTATAAAAGCTAAAAAGCTTTGCATAAACCGATCACACTGAAAAATGTTACATTAACATTTTTTTTTCTGTAGGAATGCGTCAGATCAATTACTCTTAGCAAAACAAAGTTTACGGGATTATGAAAATTTTTATAATTTCTACTTACAATATTATTTCTGAAATAAAAATTACAATAAATGAGCTATACATTCATCCCTTTAAAGTTGTTAACACCTGTTATTAGACAGTCCGAGTACAAAATAAACTTTAAGCCTTAATAAAGATTCAAATATATATTTAAGAACTTTGTTCACAATTCACAGCAAAGTGGCTTCAAGCTTATTATGGAAACAGGCTAACCTCATCTTGAATGTTAAATTCTTCTCAAAACCAATTCAAGGAACAGATTACCCGTGTAACTTAAACGTCTTGTAAATCCCTACGTAAATTAATAGAGTCTTCATAAATTACTCACTCCCGTAAATATCGGGTTTTAATCCAATGCATTGGAAATTAAGCTCCGCCCGTACTGTGGCCGATCGTTAACATATTTTGTCTTAGCCTTTATTATTAAAATTATTCATTCGAATTTTTATGATACCGGGGAAGAAATATTGGTTCTCTTCGTTATAATTTATGATTTATTCTGCCTACTTTATACGTTGCCGTTTATTTTACGGTATGGGTGGGCCGAAATCGAGGACAAAGTTGGTGTGTCGGAGAAATATAATTCTTATATTCTAACTGTACTATATTTCTTTGATAATTTCTATGATGTAATATAAAGAGAATATTTACAGTATTTATTATCTCATACGAACCGCTTCGTCGTCTACAAATGCCTTTGGCATAAATCTCATCAATACATAATAAACATATATTTATGCAAGGAAAAAAATAAATTAATGTCTATTAAAAAGATATTATAACCTAAGATAAAGATTAAAATAATTAACTATTTTTTCACGAAGACCGTGAGAATAAAGCTACGTGAAATGAGAAACGAAAAACAACACACCGAAATTCTTTGCCATGATTCAGCATAAATTTTAAATTCATTCTAAAATTTGTGACAGTCGTCTTTTGCCGTTTAAATCAAAAATTAATAAGTATCGTCTCTCACGGCGACTCTCGAGGTATGCACCGAGTAAATCATCAGTAAGGTAGTAAAGCAATCTTTAGTGCTCCGCGTAAGAGCCTTAAGCCGCCGAACAACTATATCGCCCCTCGTAAACTTGTAATATTGTAACTAAATCCACAGGTCGAACACGTAGTTTTATCTAAAATGCTTTTAAAGCGCTAAGATCACCCATATCTAAGCCATAGCGGACTGTCGCGTGTACGATGCCTCACAATAGATATATGGCTGTGATTTGTAAGCTATTGTATGCTATCTGTCGTCATAAAAACGTCTGAGCGAACGTCTGCTCGATTTATTATTGTTATTGACTGCAGCACCGTGAGTATAAGTAACTTTTATATAATACAATTTGTATATCTACCGTTTATATGTTACAACTTAATGATTAATTGAATAATTTAAATAATAAAAACGAAACTTAATGTAATATTTTTTAGACCAAAAATTATAATTCAATTATGCAAAGAGCCAGTAAGTATTGTTAATTTATCAACAGATTAAATGTTTGGATTATTTATGAGTAAATCGAAAACGTACGGAATTTAATTTCATTAGGGGATTTTAGTGGCACCATCTTGTCGCCCGCTGCGCTCGAACAGGCAGAGACGTATTTTACCCAGCTGTCAACCGGCGACCAATAGCGAGCGAGAGAGGCGCGCGTTCCAAGTTTAAAAATGGTGGAGATAATTTCATTGTATATTATTTTGTGACAGGTCGTTATTTTGAAATTTTATCGGTCCGTGCTTTCAATATTTCTGTTGTAATCTTCGAACGATGCTTTTGGAAAGTTTTAAAACATCTCATATCTCATTTCCAACAAAATTACTTGAACTACATGATGTTTTAGTAACATATATTATCTGTAAGTAGGTATACGCTCGCAATGATTTATGTTGGAACGTAACAAGTTTTTGTATATAACGGCAATATATAGAGGCCGTAAAGATTGCTGTTCTATATATTTTCCCCGGGCAAAGTCAACTAGTAAAAACTTCCATAAAACAACAATTTCAAACGGGCCATTTCGCACGGGAAAAACAGCATCCCGCGGGGTGTTAGAGGGTGGTCCGATGGGAGGGCGCCCAAAGTGAAGCCTGCCTGCTTTATGCCGCGGAATTACGACTTAGACGTTTCAAACAATAACCCTCGCCATAAATACGAGCCCGATTTCTTCACGCGTCATAGCACTATGTTTTTCCTTATCCCAAACGAATCTTAAAAGACATTGTACAGAATACGAATTGATGAACAAAAATCGTAAAAAGTCAATCTAAAATAATATTAAGATTGTCATATAAAAACAAAGTTATTTATGTATTATGTATAAATAATTATTAATGTATGGTACATCTTATCCAAAAATCCAAAAATGATTTCGGAAATAATGGATAACTTTGTGATCATACAAAAAGAAAAAACATTTTCAAAATTCGGTTTCCATGATATTAAAATTAATTATTGTTTATCATTTCTGTTACCGGAAATTTATACTGCCAAAACATATTGATCTGTGGAATTCCTATTGGAAAAATACATATTTCAAAGTGAACGCTTTTTACTGTGTGATTAGAAATAGGTAGAGGAGCTTTACATTACATTACAGAGCTTTACTCATTTAAGGCTGTTACACCTGTAATCAATTATATGTAAATATATATATAATGAGCCTGTATACACATATTTCTTATGTACTGTACAACATCCATTAATCATTTTAATATTTTTGCTACGTAGTGTTAGTTAAGGAAAGTTTTTTTTTCTGCTTTTTACTTTAATAATTAACATTACATGTTCAAACTAAGTCCTTTCTGTTTTTAAGTTATTATTTAATATTTACGAAAATAAATAACACGGAAGAAAAATTTTAAATTTTCCTTTTTTAATCCAAAGCGTACCAAAGCCCCATTTTAATCTAGAAAACGTAATAAAACTCCCCTAATAAAAGCGCGCGTTTTCACGTAGTTCGTAAAAATATGATAACGTTCACGTAGGTACGTATTACTTCGTCTCATGTGTTTCTAACCCGGGGAATTCAGATTAGAGTTGAATTTGCCTCATTAAAATTCCAAGAGAACTACCTACACAGGTGCATTCGTTTGATTATTAAACGTAGAATTTAATTACGGGCGCTCATTAATTTTTAGTTAATTACACGGGGACACGAAATATTTTAATCTAGGAAAATAGGTAGATTAATACGAATTTTTCTTTAATAAATAATTAGAGAAGTTAATTATGAATGAGCACGAATTAGTAGTAGGCGAAGTTTAGAAATAGGAAAATACATAAACCACTATAATAAGCAAGGTGTTCATTTTAAAAATTGACTTGGGCTTCAACTGGTTAATATGAACACATTTTCTCTACGTCAAAACAGGTGTATATTTAGTGAAAATTTTAACTGACAACTTAAGGAAAAAATCTCAAGAACACCAACTCCTTCATCTTTTCAGAAGAACGTCTATGGCTGGATAAAGGCTCCTCTACAAATTTCCAAAAGGACCGCCAGGAAGCGGCTTTGATCAGGCATTTTTAGAACTTTACAAGGTTAAGCAGCCCTTGAGGATTTGTCTCCATGCCAGAAAATGGTCGCTCCAGGAGCTTTTGTTCTGTTTGCTGCATGACGTGCCCATTGACACGTTAACTTAATTATCTACTGAGTTAGGTTAGTTGCTTTTTAGTTCTTGTTGTGAAATTCTAGCATGAAGTCTACCATTACTCGTTGAACGACTACGCGAAAGTATATAAAATCTATCAAAAAGCATGTTGTTCACAATCAGTGGGAACTTTAAAGAAATAATGACATATTTGTATATACAGTGTTATGGTTGTTCGACAAATACCGTCTGATATCCAGGTAAATTGTTTTACACTCAAGATTCTAGATAGCTTACAAAAGCTTGCAAAATTAGGATGTTTGATTTACAATCAAATTAAATGTCATTCCAAAACAATTTAGCCCTTGAAATTAATTATAATTTTTCTGGATTGTACGTAAAACTCGCTTGATTGTAACAAATAGTTAATAATTTTAAACCAATAACAATAAATGGTATACATTGATAAAATTCACTGAAGATCGTATCATAAACAAAATAAATATTACAAACACTTATATGATGTATAGTAATTATTTTTATATAAAGACAACTACTTGAGTTTGTACAAAAAGACAAATAAATTTAATGTTGCGATGCGTTGTCCATCATATTTACTAACGTATTTATAGTGATTAATTATAAAGACTTTTTTATATTTTTATAATAATAATGTTCCTTTTGTGTGGACCCACACTCTTTTAAAATACATCGACTATAAAAATCGGATATAAAAAGACATCTTATTACAGTAGTCACATGTATTATTACGAGGACCGGAAAGTAATATCGTTTCGAGACATTTATTTTTCAGTAAAACGGATTGGTTTTTACCGCTCCAGCATGAAAATTTGAATATTAGATGACAAAATGTTGTTGATAATGAAGGTAATATATTGTTGATTAGAAATAATAACTTGTTAAAAATCTAGTCATGTGAATTTAACTTAAGAAAGCGACATTACTTTCCGTTCCACCTAATATGTACAGTTTATTTATGTTATGTTGTCGTTAGATATAATAATGTAGCGTGTTGTTATAAATATGTTATTTAGTACAGTATTGCAGAGTCGGTCCGTTACCCTAATGAAATTACTTCGTATGGCGTAATCTCGAGATATATTTGCGTGTCAGCTCGGCAGGGCGAGCCATAAACGCGAGGTCGCCTCTGGATCAGTAATGGAATTGCGGATTATACGGCCGGGACCACGGCAATGTCGGATTCAGCTCCCTTAACGTATACCTACTCAAGTATGCAGGTTTCTTGTTTAGACAGATATGTTTGTTATATATTAATTCTAATCGCTGTAACTAAATCTCCCAATTTTTATTATATATATATATACTGATTTTTAATAATGAACAGTTTTAGTTTTACTGACCCATAACGGTGTCTTTGGAATATGTCGTAGATATTTGAATTTGGTAAGAATATTAAATTTACCAGGTCAGCACTGATTCGAAAAGAGGCTTGATTGGAAGGGAATTAGTTAAAAAAAACACATATTTTCTAACAACAGCCCTTGTATTTGACGCTACGCGTGACAGCGATCCGTAGTACGTACGCAATGAAGATCTGCTTGTTCACTTGGAACTGCCAACAATCGCCCAATTCCTTAAAAGAGCATCAATGCATTACTTTGACTCTGCCGCTCAACACACAAATTCATTGATTGTAGGTGCAGCTAATTACAATACGATCACATACATTCAAACGTTGGATCGTCTTGAGAC
>DWIC01000218.1:0-13602 GCA_018248135.1 Battus belus
TATGTAATATTGCATAATAAAATTAATAAAATATAAATACTTTCTAAACTAAGGAAATATTTTTTTCAAAATGGTAATTAGTAAGTAATTTTTAATAGTTCTTTAGAAAAATTTGAAAAAAATGGAATTAAGAGCTTGAGTACTGACAAGTAGCTAGCATCGTAACCACAAAACAGTCGACTGTACTGTCATTAACGTTATGTCAAAGTAGACAGATGTTGTGTCAAAAAAACTTACGGGTGAAATGTTTAATGCGTGTACATTATTTCCTTTTTGTTATGATCTAAACTGACTTACTCCAGTGACCTTGCTCGAACCGGTAAAACAATTACAATGGGCGGAAAGGCGCAGCGTGCCAGAAGAACTAAAAACAATGCACGAGTAAGTAAATATATAAGTATAGAATAATGCATGTCTCAAGCGCGGCTATCCCTTCTGCTTGTCCAATTTTTGGACACCGGTGTGGTGATAATTACAGTACTGGGATCACACGTCCAAGGTACTGTTCTAAGCTTCTGCCTGTGAAACTATATTGTTAAGATATGTTCGTCGCAAATAATCAACAGTAACTAACATCTCTGGTTTACCCACAAAGCAGATCTTGGCAAGGACTGCTAAATTTATTTCTCAATTCTAGACGTTATTTCTGTCGTAGTTATTTTTTAGATTTCTATATCACAACATGCACATGAATACCGTGTGTTGTTTTCATATATACATATGTATATATATAATGTTATTGTCTACAAATGTTCATTTACAATGACCCTTTGTATATATTATGAAAAGTGTGCCTATGAATACTATTCTTATTACCATCTGATGGGTGAAATGTTAACAGTTGCTATTCTATTTATAATCAGCATAGACTTTATGCCCTTCATCATCATACTTACCACAACCAGAGGCGTATTACAGTCTAACATAAACCCAGAGTTGACTGTGTGACTGTGACTTATGATGGCAGGATACAACCCCTTACTGTACTAGCAGATTGGGTAGCCGCCACATTTATGATGCTCCTGCATTTAGTTTTGCAAACTACTGCATTTTCCGAGTGCTGATGATATGCTGATGTTTAAGTCTTCTGAGAATGTTCAGGAGTCAGTGTCATTAGCAGTTTTGTAGCTGCCTGTAAAAGTTCCATTGGATTTAGATGTTCACAGTGGTCATTTTTGTGTAATTGTATTTTGTACTTTTTCTTTAATATGACCTGTTTTGGTATCCATTCATTCTCTACCATTAAGATTGGAAAATTCTTGTAAACTACCTTTAAGACAATAGTGTGTGGGACGTCCTACCTTTTCCATAAAGCAAAGGGTATCTAAAGGAGTCAACTTTAATGGGATTTTTGCATGTAATGTGATTTCCACATAAATTGTCACTATTGCAGTATAAATGATCTAGAATATAGAATAACAGTCAAACCAAATTTTCAGCCATCAAGCAGTGGCCGGACAGCCGAATTGCTCAATAATTATGGGAAAGATCTACTATTGTTTGGAGCTGGAGCCAGTCAGCCATTGAAGCCACTGTTCCCCACACTAGTTGCTGTTAACTTTGAACAGGGTCTCAACACGGAATATATTCTGTGCTTCAAAAAGTTTGGTAAAAAAGACCCTATAACTAAGACTAAGGTACAATTTGGACAATAGTAAATTAAAAACCTTAAAAACCATGAGATGTTACCATTCATTTATTTATTTATAGGCTCTACAAGAACTACATGACCTCATAAAAAATGGTAATGCTGATGAAGCGGTGGCAGCCCTACCTGCTTGGGCACATTTTTATCCCATCTTAACAATTGACAGTGATCGCAAAGTACGGGAGTGCACACAGGTGAGTGGTTTACCTCAATTTTGAGTTTATTGCGATGAGCCTCACCTAAAATTGTAAGTAACAAATGTAAAGGGACAAATTATAATATTTTCTCAATGTGTTATATTGAAATGTCATTGTGTTATAGATATGTCATGAAAGCATAGTACAGAGCTGTGGGCGGCGGCTAGCGTTGCAGCTGCGGCGATTGCTGCCGGCCTGGTTGCTCGCCCAGCATGACGACCACGCGCCTGCGCAGTATCACGCACAGTCTGCCCTTATGGTAATCTACTCTCTTCATACTCAATTCTACATACATTTAATTATCAAGAAATATGTTTATATCCTGTAATCAATTTGTGTTCACAGAATACATTCCCTGCTGGAAAATTGGCTGAAGCAATCTCATTTTGCAAAGAGGAGATTATTACTTTGCTGCTTGAGAACTTGATGGGCAATGTGGAAGGCATGCTCAGCCAAACGTAAGTGCATGCATTCCACTTTGTTCAATACACATATTGTTTATTTTACTGTCACTCCATCGATTCTAAATGCTATCATATTATTACATTTATGTACTAGTACTTGGCACTCATTTACTTGTAGCATGGTCTTGTATGTTCAGAGATATTCTTTTCATATCACTAGTATATGTAACAGTTTGCTGTATTAAGCATTTGATGTTGTCATGTTGTGATGTTCACATATTGACTGTAGACTTATGTTGCAGATTCGATAATGAAGAAGACAAACTCATTTTAGTGTCTCACATAAAAGCGAGCAGTCTTGGGGCGCTGGAGCAATTCATGGCTGAGTTGCCTGCCACCAGTGACGATTGGCTCTGGAACTCCCTCCTGCCTCTTTTGCGTGGCCCCTCATTTTGGAAAATGATACAACAATCCACTGAACAGAATCATGTGCGGTGAGCGCTCATCCATACTTTGTTTGCATTATTTTAACAAATACACCACTGGGTGTGAAACAAATGAAACTATTTATTGATAATGAAATTATGTAATTCTGACACAAATTTCAAAACAATGTTGGACATTACTGGACAACACTGGACAGCACTGCACTAGCTCAAATGAAATTACAACAAAACCGAACAAATGTCATTCAGCATACGAGTAGATGTAGATGTGATATAGTCAGTGTTTTGCAACAATAATTGTAACAATAATTTTAGGATTTAAGCTGTTTGCTTAAATGTGTGTGTACATTGCGGTGTGTCGACAGCGCGGCGTGGTACGGGGCAGTGGGCCGTCTGACCGCGCGTTTCAAGGAGCGCTTCGGGGCTGAGTGCGGGGCGCGGGCCGGGCGTGCGCTACTGGCTTCAACCGAGCGTCCGCCCGCCGCCGCCCACCGCTGGGCCGCGCTGCTGCTGCTGATGCACAACGTCCAGGTGCGTCACATCCCACCACCATCCCTCACACCACACTCCACAACACCGAGTTATGCTTGCACTCTTGCATGTAATGTTTGAACGCTTGCTAACTAACCTGACGCAAAGACAGGTTAACTAATGAGCTCAATTATTTAAATAATAAAATAAATAATACCTCTTGCTTTGTGACACTCACCTCACCTCACACTGATGTCATTCAAACAACACAATTTAATTCATTTATTTATAAGTTTGGTGGAAACACCATGTGGAGGAAAACACCAGACCTTAATGTCATGTCTGATCATGAAATGTTGTAAAAACCTAAATTAAATTGAACATTGCGTATAATGGCTTACTTTCTATTATATAATAAATGTCGCTGGCTTATTAAACATTATGTAGCCTGGAAAGATGTAGAAACAAGAAACTCAATAGGATTTTATAAAACATTTTCCCAAATACCCTTAATTCAGTTTGACAATTTTTGTTTGATTAAAAAAAATTAGTTTTTGTGTGATGAGAATTTAAATATAAAATGTTTAATGTTAACAGGATTGGCACACTTGGTTTGACAAGAAGGACTTGCTCGTGAAGAGGATTCTAGAGGTGCTGGCGAATGGTAAGTGCAACATGGTTGATTGTGATTGTGATTGGTATAAGGTTTTAATTTATAAGAGTATTGCATCGGGCGCTGGGCGACCGTTTATTAATATCAAACATTAAAAGCATGATTGTGTGCAAACACGAAGGCGGGTGGGGCGACGCGCGGCTGCTCTCGGAGCTGCTGCTGCCGCTGCTGGCGCACCTGCCGCCGGACCTGCTCACTAGGCACTTCTACGAAGCACTGTTCAACGCCATGTTCACGGGGTGCGTACCAACATTACCGCTATCCCAACTCCTGCAGCACACATTACGAACACTTTACTTTAAACATTACGGGTAGTTGCGGATGTCTGCGTACGCCACTAGTACTAATATTTTTATATGTTATTACAGGTTAGAAACGAAAAACGTGTTGAGCTCGAAAAGCGAGCGGCAAGCGTGGGTCGCGAACGTGGCCGACTGCCTGCGCCACTTATCGGTGCAGCGGTACGAGTTCGTGGCGGAGATCTGTTCCTGGGTGCACCGCACGTGGCTCACCAAGGTGCTCGCCGTCCAAGACGACCAGTGCAGAAAAAATCTTATCAAATACTCTGTTACAAAAATGGCAGCGCTCCTCAAGTTCTGGCTCAAGCACTCCAAAGAGGACGACGATGACAAGTACGAGCAGCTGGTGCGTGCGGTTTGGCAGAACGTGGGCTCCACGCTCTCCGCGCAAGTGGACGCGCTAGACCCGAGCGTGGACAGCATACACAAAGTCATAGAGGACCACATCTCCTTGCTGCAGACCTTTAAGGCTGCTATGAACCAGGACGAGAAAAAGCAACTCAGTATCAAATTTGCCGGGGACCCCGAGGTGGCACCGGTAGCAAAGGCCGTGACCAGGATCGAATATGACGCGGCCGCCGGGGAACGTTACGGACACAACCTCGACGAGACCGTGGAGAGGATGTGCGCACTGTATTTGGAGTTCGCGAGCAAACATAAGGCGGCGGGCACCGTGCTGGTGCCGCTGGTCGCGCTGCTGGTGGAGTTCGATAGCGAGCGGTTGTACCGCGGGCTTGCGCGCCACTTCGATGCCGACTCCGTGTACGGCCTCTTCGAGCGGCTCCTCAGGAACTGGCTGATGGACGAAGCCATGCAGTGCAGGGCCCTACTTGACGTCGTGTTCCTTCTGCTGAAGTATCTCAGCGAGCAGGAGCAGGACTGCGTATTCGATTGCTTTGAGCTGGTAAAGTAATTTTGTTAGACAAACACATTTCATATATCTCACTGGGAGCAAGGGCAATCATTGACCGTCAAACCGTCCGCGTGCGCAGCTGGAGCAGGGCATGGCGGAGTGGTGCCTGGCGCTGTGTGTATCGCATCCACACTGCGAGGCGCGCGCGCCCGCCCGATGGCTTCGTTCGGCTCGCGCCCAGCGTGCGCTGTTGCTGGTGAGCGCGCAAGCGCTTGTGACCGGAGACGCTCCCGCCGCCGCGCTACTCCTGCGCTGCCTCGCGCATACTGTGAACGGAGGTGAGACTTCGACCACAATCATCTACCAAAGTATACTACAAGTACAGAGGCGCTCACCTCAGTTTGTGGTGTGCAGAGAGCGTGACGAGCGAGGAGATCATCGACGAGATGGCGATGCAGGTGCGCGCCGCGGTGGCGGAGGTGCACTCTGCGCAGCTGGAACGGCGCGCGCGCACCGCAGCGCAGCTGTGCGGTGCGCTGTTGTCCGCGCGCAGCCCGAGCGTAGCCGCGGTCGCAGCCGCGCTTTTTGCTCTGCAGCTGCACGTGCCGGTTGGTGCAGACTCCATGCGAACCAATTTAAAGTTGCGTAATGAACGTGTGGGTTAGTAGTGACGATGCGTTTGTGTAGCGCGGCGACGACCGGCTGCCGCTGGACACGTGGCTGGAGGTGCGCTCATCGTGGCAGGACGCTGTGGTGTCGCTCCAGGGCGCGGAGCGGCACGCGCTCCTCGCGGACATTGTCTCGCTGGTGCACGACAAGCTCTTAGATAGGTAATTACATTAGTGCATAAAGCTAGTTAGATGCAGGCAGGCATTGTTTGCCTATAGAATTGGTTACATTTGCTTGTTGAACCTGCAGCGTGGAGAGATTGGATGTGACGAAGGTGGAGAACATCGTGAGCCTGCTGCCCTACGTGGTGATAGCAAGCGAGTACGCGCCGGTGCCGAGCGAGGCCGCCGAGCGCGCAGACTTGGCCGCTTTCAGCGCGCTGCTGCTGGCGCTGCCCGGCACGCGCGCTTCGCCTAGCGCCGAGCTCTGCGCGCTGCGGATCGACTGCATCATGGGCAACCTCAACTGTCCCTTCGACGATGATAATCCAATAATCCGTGAGATCATCGACGAGTCGTCCAATAAGGAGGTCGCGGAGCTGGATCGGGAGGAGCTCTTGCTGAGCGCGCACAAGTGGCTCTTTAAGGCGTCCTACCTGCGGACCATCCTGCTGCGGCGGAGCGCCACCGACGACGCCGACGAAGACCAACTGCCCTGGTGCAATGAAATACTTAAAGATCGATATTTCCGAGATCAGTTTTTGTCTCTATTATACGATTACATAGTGGTCAGCACGCTGAACGACAGATACACTTTTGTAAGTATTTATTCTGTGCGACGTCGTTGAACGTTTGCCTGGCAATAGTTGCAAAATGATCGTCTCTTTCCAGTGGCCAGGTCACGAAATAATCCAGCAAACGAAACACCGTCTCGATGACCTTCTGAAGGACATAATGGACGAGACCTCGGTCGACGTCCAGCAGATGGTGCTATCCTCACTGTCAGAGAAGTCGGCCGCCATCGGATACTACTGGTCGTACGCGCGCCGCCACTACCAACAGGAGATGGACAAGAGGACTACGGCGAACGCACCGGCCGGCCCGGACGCCGCGCGCTTTGCAACATTCGCAACGCTCGCTCCCTTGGAACGTGACGAGAAAATAGCGGAGAAGACGGAAGAAGAAGAGAAGACTCATGTCCAAACAAATGATAAGGAAACTGATCAGGGGACAGACGCACAAGAACAAAACTTTGAGCTGGCGCAAATTGTTACCGGCAGCGGTTATTTCCACAGCCTGCAGGTGGGTGTGGTGCTCCATTAAATGTGATTTATTATTTTACCAGACAAAGTTTTCCTTATTACCATCCGCACCAGTGATCAACTAGCACATGTCTGTGGTAATTAACGCGCGTCCCGCAGGCGAACCTTCGAGACGAGACTGTGGCAACGGGCGCGGAGGCGCGGATACGCGCGCGGCTGGCGCTGGCGCTGCGCGGCGTGCACGCGGCCCATAGCTCGGACGCGCGCATCATTGACGCAGAGTTGCTGTCGTACGCAGCGCACTGCCTGCGCGACTGCAACGTCGACGTGCTCATCAACTTGCACTGCCGCTTCCACGAGGTCATCCTCAGCGAGAGGTACAGCTATCGACTCTCTCTCCCTCTCTCTCTCTTACATGCCGATCTGGGTCTCTACATCGACTTGTTTACATGGTGTCAAAGCTGACCAGACTGGTGTTTAAATTTTTAGGCCTTGCAGTACGTCCTTAATGTTCATCCCGCGCAGTCAGTGAGCTGTGTTGGCCGCAACGCGCACTGCACTTGCACTGCACTCGCTTAGCTGCGCCGTCCGTGTTCATCGGTCCAATTCAAAGCAACTCCTTGCCCTCCAATCAAAAATTGAAAGATATTCACTACGCAGGGAGGTGCTGTCGGCGTCGTGGGCGCACGTGGTGAGCAACGCAGCAGTGCTGGACCTGGCGGATGAACTGGTAGCGGCGCGCGGCTGGGATCTCCCGGCCCACCACTGGGACTTTGTCACGCTCACCCTCGCCGGAGTGCTCGAATCGCTGGCACTCAGCGTCGATAATTGGGGCTGCACCAAAGTAAGGCAACATATATAGTAAGAATGTTGTTTTGCGTCTCGGTGGACCGACAAAATATCAGCTGTCGTGCGGTGTGCAGGTGGCGCTGCTGTGCCGCAGCGCGCTGCATCTGTTCGTGCGCGTGCGCAGCTTCGTGGGCGACATCCGGCGCCGTAGCGAGCAGTGTCGCCCGACCGATCATCTGCTCGCGCTCGCCACCGAGTGGGACGACATCTTCGGGCCCACCATCAACATGCACATGTTCAAAATTATAATCGCCGTTCTAGGTGCGTCGCTCTTCTCTTGATCCTCGTGACTGACGCACTCCAATAAAACCAAATATCCGATTGACAGTATTCCAAATATTCTTTACGATTTATGATATCAAGTGCAGCACATTACGTTATTTGAAATTAATGTATAATAGTCCATATGTCTTGAGCGATGCTCGTGAATGATATGCGAGAAATTGATGTCAACGTCTTGCATCAAGTTGTAACAAACTTAACGTGACACTTGCTTGACATGCTTCATTCAGCGAGTGTGCTTGTGTTATTTAAAATAACACAAGCACACATGCTGCACGAAACGGCAAGGTGCTTTATTTTGATAATTAAATCTCAAAAAATAACAGAGGACACGGACACGCACGGCTTCAAACAAACTGCTGACAACTTTATTTATTATTAAGAAAAACAATTATAATTATTAACATAATGCTATTCGCATATAGCTAGGGGAAAACGTTTTTAGAGGATATCAAAAACCAATAAAAAAAACTAGTTCAAGTGAGGGGATAAGGAAAGCAAAGGAGGCATCGGGGTGGGTTTACATGGTGCGAGTGGGTTGCAGAGAGCACGGAGGTGCAGCTGACGGGCGCGACCACGTGCGTGGTGAACGCGCTCCTGGCGTGCGTGCCGCACCTGCAGTGGGAGATGGTCCCGGCCGAGTTGCGCGCTGCCCCGTTGGTGCCGAGCGAGCCGCCCTCGGGCGAGGGGCCGTCGCGCGAGCAACTCCCGAGCGGGCTGCACACGTGCGGAGTGCACGCAGGCGAACTGGCGCGCGGGCGGGTGGCGCGCGCTGCAGCCGGCGCCGCTACGCACGCTCCCGTCAGTCTCCTCGCGTACAAGGTGCTGCGGCTGCTGGCCGAAGGGCTTGTACTGGACGATGGTCAGTTAATGCGTTGACAGCATTTAATTGGCGGTAGTTGACGGTATGTTGTGGTGACGTGAGGTTTGTGCAGCGGCGATGCTGGCGCAGTGGAGCGAGCTGGAGGAGGGCACCCCGCGACCCGCGCTCTCGCTCGCGAACTACGACGACGCGCTCATGCGCCTGGAGCAGCTGCTCGACGACGCGCTCTCCGACGTCAGGTATAATACAACGTCGGCACCCGGACGCGAACGTGTTCACTTGCTCGCATAACTTAGGCTGTGTTCGTGCTGCAGCGCGTGCGAGAGCTGTGACTTGGCGGCGGGGTCGGAGGGCGAGCGCGTGGCGCGCGCGTACCTGCTGCTGTCGGTGGCGGTGTTCGAGCAGTGCCAGCTGGCGCGCGGCGATCTCGTGCACCACTACATCAAACACTTCCGGTGCGTACCCTTGCTGCCTCGATATACTACTTGTACAGCAGCGGTTATGTTCTCGAGATGATAACTTTTGGGTTTGGTCGCGTGCAGGGAGCAGAAGTACGCAGAATACTTGATCGCGTGTAGCATGCGCCTGCTGCCTGCCGAGCTGGTGGCGTACGCACAGGACGACAGCACTGCGGCGCCCCCCGCACACTTCCTACCCTACTTTGTGACCACGCCGGACTTTACGGTCGAAGGTAACGCCAGCTGCTCTCAGTACACAGCAGTACAGAACGCTAGTATCACTGGTACCTACGTGCACTTTTTCAAACAGAAGAAATGGACAGATAAATATAAAGAAGCTTCTACATTTGAATAGTTTTTTGAATGGTGTTAGTTTGGTTTCTTGTTACGATCTGTGTACTCTCAGAACTTTGTACTCTCCGCTAATTCTGCAAGAAGTACTTCAATAAGTTCCAAAATCGACAACAATACTGTTTTTTGTCGAACTAAATGTGCTACACGCGTCACACGCAGCGGTTATGGTACGACAAGTAATTACAAAACTCAGCACTTTATTTACATACGTACATATAATTGTATAAACATATATATAACATTGGTTAAAGTAATAAATGGTTTTGTTTTAAACAAAAAATGATGTCTCGTTGTTCGAGTATGTAGTATGTATGTATGTATGTATGTAGTGTATGTAGTGAAATATATGAATGTGCAGATATTTCCCTGCCTGGGACGGTGGGCGCGCTGGCGTGCCGCGCGCTGGTTGCGGCGCTAGTGGGCGCGGGCGGCGCGGACGCGCGCGGTTGGTGGGGCGCGCTCGGGGGCCGGCAGGCACGCGCTGTGCGTCGCCTGGTAGCCGCCTGCGTGACGCCGCACCTGCAGCGCACGCAGCTCGCCGAACTGAAGCGCCGCGCTGCCACGCTCCCCGACACCCACGTGTCGCTGGCTTGGAACGGCGAGGCGCGCTGCAGCTTGCAAGTGGAAGACCATTCGCTTGAGCTGTGCATGCAGATGTCGGACGTGCACCCGCTGGTGCCGCCGCGCGTCTTTGCCACAGCGGAGCCCGCCGTGCCCGACACGCGCTGGCTCACCGCCTATCTAGCCTACCAGGTAAGCGGTTCGGGGTCCAGTTGCGCTGAGCTCATGACGCTGGTGCCGGTGCCGGTGCCGACAGTAATGTACTGTGTAGTGGTGTTTGCAGAACGGGACCTTGTTCAACGCGTTCAAGATGTGGGTGCGCGCGGTGTCCACGCGAGTCGAGAACTCGGCGCAGTGCTACGTCTGCTACTGCCGGCTGCACCCGACCAGCGGACGCCTTGCCTCCGTCCCCTGCCGTCAGTGCCGCAACAAATTCCACTCGCAGTGCCTGGTCGGTATACGTCTCTTGCTTTATATTTTCACCGCGTATGATGCAATTGCATGTTGACTACCTGTGATGCGTCTGTGGCCGCGTCGAACACTTCGGCCGGCTCGCCTCCCCCCACAAGCTGTTGTTTTTAGTGGAATCTTACATTTATATAAGCAATCAAAATTAATTGCCTTTTCAAAACTATATGGAATGATATAAAATGCACCGCTACCGTTTTATGACAAGATCATTGATTTTCTATCTCAAAATTTGTTGATGAGCGGCTAATAAGTATTATTGAAAATGTATGGAGCGTAGGTACGGTGTGTGACGGTCAGTTTGCGGTGGTGGTGGTGCCGCGTGGTGCCGCGTGCGCCCGAACCTCGCGCCGAAGGCGACTGGTGTCGCGTGAGCGAATCACCAATATTTAGTTTGTGGACTGTAAACCTCTATTAGTAAACATGTACTTAATTATTAGTAAATTTTGAGCCGCCGTGGGTGGAAGCCGCCACAGGGTCGTCTTTAGACACTCGCGCGCCTAGATCTATATATATCTATAGGCAATTATCAAATGAATAATTAGTTTTGAAACGTCGCGTGTTTAGTCTCAATAGATCTCCTAACTAAAATGTTTGATATCGGAGCGGGCGCATCTTTTAGTTGACCAAATCAAGAATCGTTTGGAACGTGGAACGCTCATTGTGCACAATACTTAACTTTAACTAAAATATGTTTAGCTTGGTATACTTTCTGGAGTGTACCGCACTGTGTGTAAAACTAAAACGCAAACCTAGTTGTATTTCATAAGCCTTTTTTCCGAAAGAGGAAGCTCTTAGACTCCGCCTTTGAAAATAAGTCTGTCGCGTCACACTCAACTCGTTCATAAGAGTTGTCCACGCCCGCTGTATGTGAAGTTATGAAGGCCTACCGGTTTGCAGCGCAAGTGGTTCTCCAGCAGCGGCAAGTACAAATGCCCGCTGTGCCGCGGCGACTTTTAGCAGGCGCCCGCCCCGTCCACCCCGAACGGCGAGCCCCGCCCCTCTCGCCACAACCATCTGTGGCTCCTTGTACGTGACGATGCTTACAAAATCACCGAGTACCCAACACACCACCATTTTAAACTTAGTTATTATTTGAGTTACATTGATAATGCAACGTGATGAGAAAAATGATAATCTCCTAAGTCAGGTGTTCAGAGCACGTACGGTGCGTCTCACACTTGTTATACAATTGAATTTACGTTGTTGAAAATATTTCGTATTATTTATTACATTTGTACAGATCGAGTTGTATAGCTAAATAAATAAATAAATAACCCAAACAAAAGTAGTTTTATTTGGTAAACTTTAATTACAAACAACTTGAACAGTTGCCCCACAAATGACTAGACATTTGGAGATCAAAATCACTACAACTACAACAATAATATTCATAATAGCTGCGCACGCGCACCACACGCACCGCATGCGTCGCCAGCCGCATGCTGTCACCGAGTGCTGTTGGTGGACCAATGACAGTACAGGTTACCTACTTATAAAAACTTCCTTATCATACTACTAATGAACAGTATTTCCTAAATAATCTGTTTGAAAATGACGATTTTCGACCATAGTTTTTGTGTTCCATCTCACAACACCATTAGCAACACATTTGCACATAACACAGCTGAGGTAAGTATTGCATTTGTTCAAATTAATTTGTGTTCACTACAATTCACGTGACGCACACAAAACATGAATACTCGCAGATAGTCTCATATTTGTCTAGATGTAACTCATGGGCATGGGCGTGGCGACGGTGCGGGTGCGAGTGCGGACGTTCAACGCGCCTGCAGCTGCCGGTTGATCCAGTCGATGTCCTCGTAGAAGCGCGGGTCGCTGACGCGCAGCGCGGCGCGCTTGTACGAGAAGTAGTACCACGGGGACACTGCAAACAACACTACCATTTTCATTATGAGATCCATCAAATATAACCTTCAATACACATAACAATTCCTGGCATAGGCTCCTGGCAGCCATGATCATAGGGGATGAAGTCGCTTTATTTTCACATAATAATCACATTATAAAATATTTTTATAATAGCATATGTAACTGATACTAATGTATTTCTTGTGGACTGTCCCCCATTCGTCGCCATTTTACTTTCATGCATTGTAATATAGAATGATTGATGACAATGCAGCTCAAATGTTCCAATAGATTAATATTATTTCAACTAATAATGAAAATGATGCAGAGACGTCTCATGAGTAACATGTTTCATAAGTGTGTAGTGTGTAGTGGGTAACCCATCACCGGCATTGAGCAGAAACAATACTCACGCATAAATTATTACCAAAATTTGATTTGTTTGCTTAGAAATAAACATACAAACATCATTCTTGCGGGTTTGACATTTGTTCCATGGCCATGTAAGTATATATAAAATTCAATTAATTTTAAATAATGAGATAACCATGCATTGGAATATCATTAACCAAAATACTCACGGCATCGTTGGAAAGTAAACAGAACAATAAGCACAGGCGTGGATACTGATTCAGGATCGGTCCACTTCTCGAGCAGCCAAACGGCATGTAGCGTTACACTGGTCACCGTGTACGCTGCGATAATGGAACCCGCCACACGGAACTTCCTAATAAGTACCTCCACCAAGCCAGCCTGAAAATATGCAAATTTATTTCAATAGAAATGTGTGTAGCATGTGTTCTTACATGCTTCACATTAGTGCCTCTGATATCTAGTCCACGTCTGACCCAATACTGAATCCTATTGCCCAACTGAACAAACTTATACAATTTTAATATTTATACAAAGATGTAAGATAATAACCATTTGTAAAGAGCGAGCTACTGCACTCAACAAATAAATAATAAAGGTCATTCCAATTATTTGTGATTGTGTTCAAGAAGTGTTCCCTCTGTAGAGGCGCACAGAATGCACAGATACCTGGGGTATCACTTTGTCTTGTAGTTAAATTGC